>WAAB01015745.1:221822-275198 GCA_013389865.1 Piaya cayana
GAATCCCATCTGGTCCCATAGACTTGTGGGTGTCTAGTTGGGCAAGCAAGGCTCTGACCACCTCCTCTTGGACCATGGGAGCCTCATTTTGCTCCTCTAGTTCCGGGGTTTGTAAACAGAGGGAACAACTTTCTTTACAATTAAAGACTGAGGCAAAGAAGGCATTAAGTACCTCAGCCTTGTCCTCATCCCCTGTCACTGTTGTTCCTCCTGTGTCCAATAGGGACTGTATGGTTTCCCTAGTCCTCCTTTTATTATTTAAATATTCATAGAAATATTTTTTGTAATCTTTCACAGACTTAGCCAATCTGATTTCTAGTTGAGCTTTAGGCCCTCTGATTTTTTCTCTACACAATCTCACTTCCCTCCTGTAGTCCACCCAAGAGGCCTGTCCCCTCTTCCAGAGGGAATATCACACTGCTCATCCTTGGCAGCAAAGGTTTTCTTGATTAACATCTACTCTTGTATCGGGTGATGCTGTTAGCAGATGGGAGGGAGTCAGAGCAGTTGTCTTCACACTAGCTGCCAAACAGATTTTGGTTTTGTAGCACGTCACCAACCTTCTGCCTCACAGCTATGCTACAGGGAGCCTGATCTTTGTGGGCACACACAGCAGTGGAATAGAGAGGGGGGAATAAAAAATCCTTAGCGGTGGACTGTTACAGAAATCTGTAACTAAAGGACAGTTTCATAGCGAAACAGTAGTGCAATGAACTAATAATTAAAATGGGTTTCCAATCCTCTCCTGTGTCAATAATTTTAGAATTCACTAGACATCAAAGTGTATTTCCACCTTTTCCTCTGTAGGAACAGAAATACTTTTCCTTCTTTCCATGGCTGCTAATTTTCATGAAACTTACATAAACATGATAGCAAAAGTGATGGAGAGGCACCTGGAGGGAACCCCATGGTTGCAGGTTTCCAAGATGACCTAGACCTGGATGACAAAATCCCCAGCAGACCTGTGATGGCAGCAGAACAGGTGCCCAGCAAGAACATCACCCTTTCCAGTGAGGAAGAGGAGGAGGTGAAGGACTCTAAGGTGACACTCCTACCTGATGAAGACATCAACATAGAGCAGGAAAAAAAAAGGTATGAAGCTCAGCCTGAATTTTAGCCTGGAGAAGAGGAGGCTGAGAGGAGACCTCATTGCTCTCTATAACTACCTGAAAGGTTATAGAGAGGAGGGTGCTGGCCTCTTCTCCCAAGGGACAGGGGTCAGGACAAGAGGGAATGGCCTCAAGCTCCAGCAGGGGAAATTCAGGCTTGACATCAGGAAAAAAAATTCACAGAAAGGGTCATTTGGCACTGGAACAGGCTACCCAGGGAGATGGTTGATTCCCCTTCCCTGGAGGTGTTTAAGGGATGGGTGGACAAGGTGCTGAGGGGCATGCTTTAGTGTTTGATAGGAATGGTTGGACTCAATGATCTGGTGGGTCTCGTCCAACCTGGTTGTTCTATGATTCTATTTTGTTCCTCAGTTTGCTGTTTCTCTGTCAGCTCTGATGGAAATTACCCAGTAGGTTGAAAAGTCATTAGGAACATGGTTAGATGCTCACACAAAGAAGGTTTACAGTAGACAAATGCATTTCCTTAGTAAAACAGATCAAGGATTTTTTATCTTCCAGTTCCCGTTTACTGGAAAGGGTTAGGGGAAAACTTTTCTCAAGAAAAATAACGACCAAGATTCCCCTAAGTAGGACAAACAAGTCAACAGCCTAAAAGTACATACCTGTTTCTGTCCTTTGTGTACAAAGAAACCCTATGGAAATTAATCTGGACTTAAACATCCGCAGTGTAAGAATCTGAAGTGAATCAAGAGATCCCACAACCAAGGATATCCCTGCACAATGCCAGCCCTGCTAGCATTGTGCTTCCTCTCCAGAAGGCTGCCCTCAGCTCCTTACCCACCAAAAGCAGATGAACCCATGAAACTTGCTTCAGTGCTGTTTGTCACTGTTCAGCACTAGTTGACATTAAGATTAGTAGCAGCTTTCCTTCCAACTCTGCTGCTACTGCTACACTCTGAGGAGTTAGAGGTAGCACATTAAAAAATCAGAAAAGACAGAAACTTGTTCTAATGGCCTGTATTTATAGGGATGCTTATCAGATAGCACGTGAGATATCTAACACTGTCAAGAGCTTATAAACTTATTTGGCTGGTTGAACAGACTTACTCTTCAAACAGCCAATTATGCAAATGACATCTAACACAGCCAATTAGTAGAAAGGTTAAAATGGAACTGGTACTATTCTCTTTCTCATAGTGTTTGAGTAACACTGTTGTCATATGACAAAATACCAACAGGTTGGGGGGCAGTTTGTCCTTGAAAAGTATTTTCTGACTGTCAGAATGGGTGACATGATTATTTCAGTGCTACACAATTTTGCCAATGCCCAGCAATTTCTGGTTTGCACTGCTGTGAACTCAATGTGAAAATAACCAGAACGGACCTGTCTCATGCCTCTGTTTGCTTACCTGCATCACTGTGATGATTACATATCATAGAGAGAAATGAAGCATCTAGTCTCAGGTGTTTCACAGGCACTAGCTTATTTTCAGCAAATAGGAAGGATCAGAGCCTGTTTCATAAAGGAAAATCAGCTTCTGGAAAAGCCCTGCAGTTTTAAGCAAAGTTTGTTCTAGTGGCAAACTGAGGCATGAAGACAGAGCCAAGATTCGTACTTCTTCCTGCAAACCAGTCACTTGGCCTCATTGTATTTTATTTACGCAGAAACCACATATTCATAAGGCTAAGCAGGATGCACAGTAGGACCCAGAATAGATGCTATTGGTTAGTCAAAAAGTTTGGGAGCAAACCTTTCAGGCCCAGCCTTGTTCAACCTCTGCACATCATACAGACTACACTGACACTTTTTTTTCCCAGAAATCCACACTTATTTCTTCCCAAAATTATTTCCCTTAAAAAATGAATGGCACAGAGGACTGAATAACTTACTACCTTTTATTTTGGTTAACTATGACCTTCCACCAGCAGATCAAATCTGGTTTGTTGAAGACTGGCAAATACTTGGCGTCTATCAGGAAATGTTGAACCCTAGTACAATAATGTAACACAATTAGCAAGGGACAGTTGCTTACTGTTACTGTTATACAATGGGTGTCTTGTAAAGTGTCAATACTGCAAACATTTCTATGAATATTCACACAAGTGAGTAACTCTATTGACTTCAGTGCTGGATGCAAAGAATGTAGCCTGATAAATGTGTTGGAATAAAGAACTTTTCTCTTTGGTGTGAAGTTGGTATTTGAGCTGACTTTATGCTATATTTAATCAAAAAGTTCACATTTTACTGTCAGGTTATTTCAACGAACTGTATCTTACTTTTGTTCCTAAGCAAACAAATTGTCACAAGATAGAAATCACTCCACTAAAGGACTAGCACAGCAGCTGCAGGATGTGTGACTGCAGTGGACAAAAAGGCCACTAAATGAATAAGCTAAATTACAATTTTAATAAATTTTGATCTGCAAGGAAGATGCTTTATGACTCAGTGCATGCTTCACACAGAAAAAAAATTCATCCTGGCATAAAAGTCAGATGATAAATAACAAGCCTAATTTGCAGAAAAATACAAATCCTCACTGCTTCTGACATCCAGGTCATTTTTATTTGAATTTCTATCTACATCCATTGTTACCTGCAATGCACAGCAGATCTACATGAGGTAAAATGTAATGGTAATTTCACTTCAGAATTGTATCCATTTTTCCAAACAGTCCTGCCACAGCACATTATCTCTGCTTCAAAATATTCAAAGATCTATAACTAAAAGGAAAACAAATTCAACTCCTGCATATATGCAATATGCTTTCCAATACTTACCAAAAGATTCTCTGGTTTGAGGTCCCTGTGGACAATGTTCTTGCTGTGAATATAAACCAGAGCCTCACACAGGTCAGTGATCATGACAGCAGCATCATGTTCTGTGAACTTCACACTTTCTATGATTGCATCAAATAAGTCCCCTCCTGGGACATACTCCAGGATGAGGTAGATCTCAGCTTCTGTCTCATACACTTCTATTAAGCTTACTATATTGGGATGAGAGAGACTCCTAATGATCAGAATTTCATTTTCCATCATGTCCTCTTTCCCCTTCAGCTTGGATTTATCAACAATTTTCATGGCATAGAACTGATTGGAGTCACAGTGGCGACATTCCTTCACCACTGCAAAATTCCCATCTCCAATAGTTCTGCCAATCTCATAGTGTTTTTCCACATCAGTTCTGCTTTTAATGGCATGTCTCCGGCTTGTATTTTCCAACACCTGAGTCTTGATTTCTTCTTTATTCACTCTGCGCTCCCCTGTTTTTTCTCGCCGTGTCATGTCACTCTCTCTGTGCATGATATTGCCCTCTCTTCTGGCACATTCCTCTTTAGCTCTTTGTCCCTCTCTACTTTCTCTTTGCATTTTAGATGGCTTCTCAGCATCCCTTAGAGTGTCTTTCCTTAGCCAACAACTTTGGTTCATTACACACCTACTTACATTCTCTTCCTTCCCTTCATGAGCAAGCTGCAACCCTTCTACAGCATTCTTCTTGATTTTTACCACTTCCTTCCCAAGGCTTTCATATTTCTCCACTTCCCTTTCCTTCTCAATGCTCCTTTTTGGCTTCTCCAGCCCTTCATTAATATGCCTCTGTAAGGGCTTCCACATCCTCCTACAGCCAGTATCTTTCCAACCCACTTCTGCATCTCTCAGACAAGTTTCTGAAGATTTTTGACAATTACTGATTTTTGCATTTATTTCTATATGGTACCTCTGACATGCACCTGTGCTCAGGTCCCTGTTCTTAACTGAGGTCTCAGCCCGCCTTTCCCTTTGTAACTTTTGTCTTGCTTGCCTTTGCTGTTCACACTTCTCACATCTCACCACCTCCTCTGAACTCTCTTCTAATCCCTCCTCAGAACTCCTCTCATGGTTAAGGTACCTCTCACTTTCTCGAGCTTTTCTAGAAGGCTTTCCTCCATGTTCACCACCCCAGCTCTCTCTAGTCCACTTTTTTTTAATTCTCATTTTTACCTCTTGCTTTATCTTGGTTTGACTTTTTCCTTCATGTCCAGCTACCAGATTGGGAGATATACCATCACTGCAGTTCTTGGCAGTTTCTGTCTCATCAAAGCCACTGTCCACTTTTGAAGCCTTTTCATATAGTCTGCTTTTCAGTTGTTGGGGTTGCTCCTCATTCTGATGAATGGCAGCACCAGCAGCATAAGGATTTTCAGGAAAAAGTTCCTGCAATACCACTTCCAGGTTCTTCAAAGTGAGGGGCTCCTTCCCCATAGCTATGAATGCATCACCTTCCCTGAAGAAGTCAGAGATGCTTTGGATTTCTCTGCCTCTCAGATTGTAAAGCTTTTGCACACGATCATTCTTCCAGCGTGGAAAACCCAGAGCTTCTGAAATGTCAGCCATCAGCTGTTCAAAGGTCTGGACTGATCTCCTGTTGAGCAGCAAGGTTATCCTTCTGAGTGTGTGTCCACCGGGTTTCACCACTGTAATAATCCTTGGCTTCACAGGACTGTGCTCTGAATGTATTGTGTGAAAACTGTTCCGGGGATTAAAAAACGGGGACCTATGACTGCTTTCACTCAAACATGGTTTTCCATGACCAATACGAGGGCAAGTTCCTTGTAGTTTCCTCTCTTTTACTTTTGAGCTTGCATTGTGCGATGAATGTTCAAACAAGCCTTGGTGCCCTAAAGCAAACAAAGAGAAGGTATATTATTTATTTCATATAATCTGATCTTTCTCAGTAATAGTTTTCTACGTATCACTCTATGCAGCCTCAGAGAGTAAAGGTAGGTGCATTCAATGCTATAAAGAACTTCAGCTGTCTCTAAGAAGTAACTCCACATGCAACTACAAAAATACCCAAGTTTTTCAAGAAAATGTAAACATGTACTGAGAAATGGCATTAAAAATAATGATACTGGAAACAAATAGATCCTCCTCCTAAATCTTCCAGAAATCCTAAAAAAAAATGACGTTACTCGTGACAGGACTGCATCCAGATTGTTTAGCCTTATGAATTCACCTACCATGAAGCCACACAATCCCTTTCTGAATCCAATTACAGTTCCAGCTTCTATAAACCTTGTGGCAGCAAGTTCCACAATGACATTGCGTGAAGTACAAGAAATTAATTACTTCTGTTTTAAGATTGCTACCAGATGGCTATGTGCGTTCTACCTTATATTCTTATAAATAATTTTCTCCTCTTCAGTTTTCCTAGACTATTCATTTAGTTTCCAGACTTCTATAACAAATTAAGTAAATTAAACTCTTTTTAAGAAATAGTACTTTTGCTGTAATCTCACAGCAATTTCATAGCACATTTAATAGTAATGTGATTTTTTTTTTCCTTATAAGAAAGGTCATCTTAGTTCTGTTTGATATTTGGAGTCCTGGTTTTCTGATATTTTGGTTTGACATTTTTATTTAAAAAAAAACGTGTAAAATCACACTAAGTCCTGAATATCCTCTAGGGACGTTAACAATTTTCACTCCAATATTTTATCTTAGAACATCAGCCAACAAAAAAACCAGCACCATCCTTCATGTGTAATTTGGAAAAGGAAGAAAACATAACATGTGGTTATGACAAGCCAAGCTATATCATAATTCACTGTTATAAACACAACAATAAATAAGCTAAGGGGGGGAAAAAAAGGCTCCTTAAAGTATTCTTATTTCTTATATTTAAGATTAAAAATGATTGCAATACAATTCATTTCAGCCTCAAGAAATAAACTTTCAGAATGAGACCACGGAGTGCTTCCAAGTCCACTTAATAGTCCTGCAGTTCAGTTGGGAGCATTCAATATATATGAACTAACAAGATCAAACTAAAACAAAGCAGCCAGAATGTTTACTGAGCCATTACAAGGAAATTCCCATACACAAATGGCTTATCTCCCAGAGAATGCCACCCATTTTCACACATTACTATGATTACACAGTCAGTTAGTGGGAAAATCCATAAAGCAAAATCTGCACATAAGAATATTTTTCTAGGTGCTAGGGTTAATACACACATGTTCAAGAGTTCTGGCAAGATTAAGCCTGCCACGCTTTGGTTTTCAACTGCTCAAAAGCCATTTTCAGTATTTTATTTGTCCTTTTCATCAAGGCATAACAGTGAAGAGGAAATACGCCTCCTCACCTAGAATAACAAACAAAAGGGAAAACTACAACAAGCACTGCAGCATTCACTCCTGCTGCCTTGAAAACAGTGGATCCAAAAGGTCAGGAGTTGAGTGGGGAAAGCACACTGCTACAAACCTCCACTGTGCTGTTGGCTTTGTTTGATGAACAATGATGCGCACTTCTTGGTTATAATACTCTCACTAGCTAAGTGCTGTATGCCTCCCCAGCACGTCCCTTAATTCTTGGCTTCATTTTCTTCTTGTGCCAAATGAGATAGGTACTTCTTCTCCAAGTAAACATTACAAAGAAGCCCAGCTGCCAGCATGCTGATGGAAGACGTAAGCATTATATAAGAGCTACGTGTGACTAATGCTTGGTGGTTGTGCAAGTTATTTCTGTCTTCATTCTGCTTTTTAAGGGTGATCTCTTATTATCAAAAGATGACTACGTATGTGCTAGTGATTTTTCAGTAATCAGATATCTACATGCCACTCAGAATAAAGTCTACTGTGAATCGAGTGGGAAAAAAAATAAAATTCAGCTGTAATAATAGTTTCCTGAAATCTAAATCCACTCCAGAACATGTTGGTTACCAGGAACTGCTGAAGCTCTGAATTTAAGTGTGTTTTCACATACCCACTGCCATCAAAGCATTATCTTGATTATGGGAATAGCATGTGACATTTTTAATGCTTATAATCTTGCTACAACACAAAAATAATGCTCCACTAATGACGACTTTTCCCCACAGATTGTATTTCTTCCAGCTATGCTGCTATTATCACACCTTTATACAAACCATTCATTTCAAGTGCCTGGCTGCACTGTTAATTGTTTCAATTACCCAAACATCAATAATGTTTCGTGCCTTCACTAAATAAGCTAAGCTTTAAACAGAAACCAAGTTTATTTTTCAATTCTATAACTAATGGAATAACAGCAGTCTTATGTAATTAAGAGCAACCCAGGAATGCAGTTTTGTGCTTTTTAAACTGGCTAAATTTCTAGCCAAAACTAGACTCAAGCCACAAGTTAAGACATAATCATTTTAGGAATAATAATAATGTTGCATATTTTTCTAAGATTAAAAAGGAAGTTACTTGAATGCGTAATGGAATCTCGTAGTGTTTTCTGGGAAAAGAGGAAGTGTCAAATCTTGTCAAAGAGGTGGCCACAATGACATATATTACATAAAAGAAAAAAATGTATTTCCATTGCCTGTTACAAATATTTCAGTCATGATTTCTGTTATTTTCCTGTTATGCTGTACTTATTTTAACTGATATACATGAAGCAAGCCTCAATCTGTCAGAGAAGTGCACACACTTAAAGCAGTAACAAGCACTTCTAGAAAGCCCTCAAAGGTCACATCCATACACAAATCTTATAGCTACAACATATATTCCTTCAAAATCTTGTTTCCATATTTATATACAAGTGGGAGAGTGAGGAAGAAAGAGGTGGGATCAGAAACACTTCCGTGAGTCTGACTACTGGCAAACTATACATCAGAGAGTAATTCTTTTTTCTTTTACTGTCTTACCGAGAGCTAACGGTTATCAAACATACATATTCCTTATAAATATTAAGATGGATGTATGCATGCCATCTATCCTTTTATCTATCTAGACAGGCTTGTGTATCACAAAGTATCAATAGATGAGATGATGCAAAACATTAAAGGAGGCAGAAAACTGTAGAGAAGCAGTTTGGCTGAGGAGGAGTGTTGCTATGGAAGGGGTAAGGCAGCCTGGTCGGTCAAGGGCACCATGCGTGCCACCTGAGCTGCACACGTGGACAGAAAGAATGGGAAACTCTACCTCGCAGAGCAATACAGAGCTCCAGATGACAAAGACAATAGATAAGGTAAACATTCACACCAAGTCCTAAGAGAAGCTGGGAGGATGGGACAAACAGGGATCTAGGGGCTCAAACAGGTTGTAGAAACAAGCACTGACCAGAAAACAACCTACTGACCAGCGAATGAGTGCTCCCTGGAGAGAAAATTTATCTTCTAGGGAGTACAGCTTCAGCAGCTCATTTTTAAAAGCCACAAACCATTTGTGATGGTCACAGTCAACCCCACTGAGTGGGCAAAGGCATAGGGGGAAATCACAAAAATGCCACTATAAGTCTTTCTTGTAGGGTTTTGGCTTATACTCTGACCCTGGACTAAAATAAAGCAAATTCAGAAGACTTAAGTGTGGAATAAGTTGTGTATACAAAGCTTCAACCTATCTGCAACTAAAGGAATTGAGTCGCTACACCCTTTACACCAGCAAAACAATGGGGTTTGCCAGAGGTGACCTATTCTTACAAGTAAAAATGTATTGCTGCCATTTGTTCTTCAAAACTTATCCTTTCCATTGACCAGTCCTTAAGTTTTTGTTCATTAATTAAAAATATATTCACTCATAGAATCACAGAATCACCAGGTTGGAAGAGACCCACCAGATCATTGAGTCCAACCATTCCTATCAAACACTAAACCATGCCCCCCCCAGCACCTCGTCACCTTGCATCCCTTCTTGGCTATCCTGCTTGAGATCACGGTTTCAATAATTAACTAAATAGTTTACGCAGCAGCTAATTCTGATGTCAAGTCACAGGTTGCAGTGGAACTACATTTTTACAAGGAGTATTACAACACAATTTAAAACAGAAGGCAACACTGAAAGAGGATATAATTATGGCACTGCTCTCTGTGCATAGGATGATGCTAATTAAGCTCTACAATTTCTTTAGAGGGCTTTGGATCAATATGAAAGCCTCCACTTACAAAAGCAATGGCAAAAATTCCCCAAAACATTAGGAACATTAGCAGTCACGTTGCACACGACAGAAATTGTATATCTGGAAGTTATTTTGATGCACTAGTCCCAACATAACATAAACAAAATATTGTTTTAAATGGGAAGGGAAAATACAGCACTAAAAATTCCAGGTTTTTTCCTTAGGGCCCAGAAATTCCTGCTAAGGGCATGGAAAACAAATATCATAGGGAAAAAAATGAATCTTAATTGGAACTCCAAACTTTTAATTTATATCAAAGTACCAACAAGTACCTTAAAGTGCTTGAGGATGGAGAATCTCTCTGGTCTTTAACTTAGAGCAACCAAGTGTGTAGTTCACACAGGCTACCAGTGTGTATGAGCAGTTGGCTCCAGGACACAGAGAGAGTCCTCTAGAAGGATGCTACCTTGATCTCCTCTTGCTGTAAATTATTAAGTGTTGCAACCGTCAGGGTTAGTGCACACTTAATGCCTAAGACTGAAGCAGCAGTATGACAGGTCTCAGCTTACTAATTTAGTTACATGGAAGCAAAATATGATCACAGGCATCCTTTTACAGCAAGTAAATTTTACATGGGCATTATTTACAACCCTACTGTTGGAAACACTACCGGTGAATTTTTCTTTAAAGAACCACAGCATCCTCTTTTTTTCCTTCCTGCTCATCCCTGTCTCCCTGCCATGCTTTACGCCAATTTAGGGCAGAGATATGTTTTCAAGTCAGGAACAGAAATGGTGTTAATTTCATCAACAACAAAAAGCAGTCACACTGTGTCACTTTTGTCCAGATAAAATCCAGAGTAGAAAAAGAAAGTCGAATTTCACAAGGACTAGACTGAGACAGTGTCAAATGTAGCAGGACAGTCCCTGCTAGTTCCAGCCTGGGCAAGCTTCAAAGGCTCAGGCAGCTCAGAGTTATGGTGGACCTTGAGGACCCCAGCATGCTTCAAGCCAAGTTTCAAAAAGGTTTTTTCCCCCACAACAGCTACTTTAGTAATTGCTAGAAGAGAGTCAAGCACTAGAACTGAGAAGACAGTCTCCCTCCTCTTGGCAATGCCAATGCTCCTCTGCGTAGAAGCTGTTTAATTCAGGCAAAAGTAGATAGAGCAGGTCACGAAGGAAAGGAACACCTGAAGATGGGGCATTCATAGGTATTATGCAAGTCATTTCAGCTGGAGGTCAGTGTCTGGCTGCTTTCAAAAACCCCATCAGCTATGTGACCAAGACAATAATGTTAATAAGAAAAAGTGGAAGTTGAATAGTTGAATCAAAAGTTTGGGACTGAGGAAAAAGTGGCTGGGCTTCTCACATGGAGCCTGAGAGTCAATAAAGAAAACAGAGGAGACTGGAAATGGCTTGTTAGAAGGGAATACTAGAAAAAAAACAAACAAACATGGAAGAACAGGGATTTTGCTACCAAAGGAAATTAAGAATGTGGACAAACACGTATAGAGACAGATAAACAAGACTAGGGAAGAAGGGTCAGGAAGGGTGGGGGAGGTTGGTTGTCACACTGTTCTCCCATGTGTTATGGAAGACAAACTGGCCCAGCAATGAGACAGGATTAGAAATTTCTTATAAAACGGGGTATGGGAAGGGGATTAAAAATGGAAGTTGGATGAAGAAATGCCAAGGAGAGACACAACGCATTAGGAGTTGGGAGAGGGAGCTGGAACTTGCAGGAAGAGAAAAGGAGAGGTAGGAATAGAAGACAGAACTGGAAGGGGAATTGGTCTTTAGGTATCCCTGTCCATAAGCCAGTCAGCATGTAGCAGGGGCAGACACAAACTGAAAAAGGAAACCTAGTGAAGAACTGGACTGAAAGGATAAGAGAAAATAAATTATAAGAGTGACTGGAACAGACTGCAGGGAATTGAGCAAAACAGGCCATAGTAATACACTTTCTGATAGCAATTCCTATGAGCTTTGACACTGGCCGACAGCAATTTCTATGAACTTCTCTGACACAGCGGAAGCAGATGGAGACAGCGATAGAGAAGCAGAAAAATGTGAAGATGAGAATAAGAGCAGTTTGGAAAGTCAGATTGAATGCTGTACTCAAGCAAAGGGACAGGACTGGGAGCCAGCAACAGAACCATCCTCATGGTCTGCTCCTTTGCAGTTCTTCATAAAGGACATCTACCTGCTTATTTTGTCTAGTTCACCTTGATTATTTATTTTTTTAAAGAACAAGTAAAACTAGATTCACACAAACAGGTGATTACGTTAAGAGAAAAGGTCATCATTGAGGCAGAACAAAATTAATTTGCAATCATGACTTCAATTCACTTCCTTCTTGGATAAAACACAGTTTAGATGTGCCCACAGTTTTTCCTTTGTCTGCTCTAGAGTACAGTGGATCTTCTTTTACAGATAAACTGGAATCAGGATTGTGCTTTAAAAAAAAAAACTATTGACCACAAGACCTCATCCTCTGTAATTAGAAGAGCTGAGAACTGTGCAGTGAAATCATACAGGAAGACAAATAGTTTCTCTGTGCAAAGCAGTGAAGCCCTGAAGAACTGAATTTTTCTCAACCAATTCCACAGTTTCAAAGCAATCAACTTAGCCTAGATTTCTCAGAAAGGATTACCTTCTGGTAGCCAAAACAATATCCTAAGACCTGAGTCACAAAATGGCTCAGTGCTCACAGATGCAAGAGAAGATACTGGAAAAGGTACTTCAGACAAAAGATACTAAAACACAACACAGAAAATGCCAAGTCATAGAATCATAGAATCATAGAATGGTTTGCATTGGAAGGGACCTTAAAGATCATCAAGCTCCAACCCCCGTGCCATGGCAGATTTTCATCCTTCTCATCCAGGATCTGCTCCCCAACCCTCCTGGAATGGAGACAGATGTTTGCCCTTCTTGTCCAGCGTCTGCCCCTCAACCACCCTGCCACAGAGACAGGAGATGTTCATTCTTCTTGTCCAGTGTCACAGTGCCTCACCCTGCTCCTGCTGCAGCCCCGGGGTGAGCGGCACCCCAGCCCCAGTACAGCCCGAGGCCCCTCCGGGAGAGTCGGCGAATGGGGCTGAGGGCGCCCGGGCTGGAGCAGGGGAGGGGGTCGGGGTCATCTGCCTCCCTCAGGAGCCTTACCGGGTACGGAGTATCGGGCTGGGGGAGAGAAGCTGGAGCAAAACGGAGGAGCATCTCCTGGCTCCGTGGTAGGGGGTTTGTGGAGGGAGAAGCTGGTCAAAAAGGAGGAACATCTGTCTCTGTGGCAGGGAGGTTGGGGGTGGGGGGCAGATGCTGGACATGGAGGACAAACTTCTGTCTCCTTGGCGAGAGAGTTGGTGGGGCAGATGCTGGACAAGAAAGATGAACATCTCTCTCCATGGCAGGGGGTTTGGGGGGCAGACACTGGACAAGAAAGACAGACGTCTCCTGTCTCTGTGGTAGGAGCATTGAGATGGATATGCTGGACAGAAGGACAAACATCTCCTGTCTTCATGGCATGGGACTCTGGGGCAGATGCTGGACAAGAAGGACAGACGTCTTCTGTCTCCAAGGCAGGGAGGCTGTGGGGTAGATACTGGACAAGAAGGACAAATATCTCCTGTCTCCGTTGCACGGCAAAATTCAGGATTTGGGCATCTGAAGTTGCATTCTTCCCCAAACTGAAGTATTTGGGGCTTTATTTTATGCACCTTAATTTGTACTGAATGTAGTGCATATCCTCGTAGTTCATGTCCTCTCTTTACAGGCATCAAGCAGATGCTAATTCACGTTTGTTGCTGTAGCAAGAACCATGACAGAAAAGACCACAAGTTAATAAGCCTGTATTAACAGCAGGGTTCAAAAAGCATGCAGTGAAAGGCATACCCACACAGGGTAAACAGTAAGTAGATGCTCATTAGGTAAGCTTTGTCCATTATATGCACTGATGGAGCCAGACACCCTGGGGGTGAGGAAAGTAGCATCTGATAGTGTAATTAATGTTTATACCATAACGCACGGGAACACAGGTTGAAGGGACAACACTGCTAGTCAATAGCCATAAAGGTTTGACTTTGTAACCTGAATACTGTTAGATTATTTGTCGCTGGCCTCGTAGAAATACATCTTTTTAACACATTGAACAAACAGCATGTGTGCATTTGGCGGTATGGTTATAAAATACACTGTGAAATAAAATATTACTACAAATCATATGGTATTATAACTGTGGCTTACAAAATCAAATAAGATGAGCACAATATAAGTATTTTTAAAAGATCAAAATGCATTTTACACGATTACATAAAAAACTCGCTCATCATGGTATCTGTACAAAAGGAATTTCTGGTGCAAAAGGAAAACAAAACAGACTTCTATACTACATATATCATTTATCAGCTGGAATCTTTAGAAAACAGTGTTAATACTGTTATAAGGAAAAAATAAAATAAGGGGGGGGAGCGGTTTAATTTCTATAACACCATTTCTGCTACCCTAATGGGCATCTCCAGTCATACTCATGCCACCACATCCATGTCCAATTTCCACTACTGTAACGAAGAACAATTGCTGACTCAGTCTAACCCAATTTATAAGAAAACTAAAATCACTCAGCAGCTTAGGTACTACTTTAAGTTCCCCAAAGAAAAACTAATTTGGGCTCATATACAAAAAGGAAAAAAAAAAACCATACTACCTGTAGCTCCATGAATATACAGTTTTAGCCCTTAAAGAGCCTAAAAATGAGTATGATGCAATTTTAAGTTCATTATCTTTCACAATTTCACATCAAGCATGCTTAAATTCGCATGCAATAAAATTTTTCCTTTAACTGTCAGCCCTGCAAACTCAGCTGTGTGTCAAGTTAGGTTCCTCCTGTCCCACACGACACCAACAGAAATAAAGCTTCTCCTAGCCAAATATGTCAAGTCCCATTAAGTGAGTGCCAAAGCATCAGCTAAAAGGAAACAAAATGTCCTAGTGGCTAGAGTGCAAGAGTATGGGAGACATACACCTTTGCACCCAATCCCTGCCCTTATTAGAGAAGGCAAGGCAACTTCAAAACTTTGCATTATACACAATATCTTCAGGATATCTGCTTTTTATTTCAAGAATAAAATAAAATAAACATCCATTATGACATGCAAATTGGGAACTAGAGATCTCTAAATCTTTCAGTCCCACAAATGTCCATTCTCATTCTTGCCTAGTCTTTCACTCTAGAAAGAAAGGACTGTGCTCCCTTCTCACTATCCATTTTTCTCACTCCCTTTTCACTGCCAGTTTTGGGATGCAGACCACTTGGCTTAGTGGGAGATCCACTTAGTGGGAGGGCAAAGAGTACCAGAGTAGCTGAAAGACAGACAGATGATGTAGCAAAGAAGTTCCTAAGCTAGGAAGGACTGTGGAGGGACAGCCTGGGTGGAAAACCTTGCAGCTGGCTGGACTTCAGCTGGGGGAAGGAGCCTGAGGGATGCCCACATTTGATCCCTTGCTGTGACTAGATGAGCTCTGGATTTTTCCATTCTGAGCATGATGGTGCCTGTGTGTCACCCCTCACCCTACTGTGGGTGCCATCCTGAAATGAATTGCATGTAGGAGGCTCAGCATGCAGCAACATGTGACCATATTTACCATACAAGAACCATGACATTTAGCAGCTACCTTTCCTTCTTTCTCCTCAAAAAAAGATAAACTGAGGCTTTCCCTTCCCTCTTTCTCCTTTGCTAAATATTCAGGGCACCTTTGCCTGCCCTGATGGTCTCCTGTCCAGGTTCCCCCACGATGGAACAGTAGTGTCCAGACAGCCACAGGGCAGCCTGGGTTGCCCTCTAAGTGTCATGCACCCTTTTCTGACCTGGCAACAGTGGCTGGGCAAAAATTACCTTCCCAGGCGCTCACCTCCTTCCCCTGCAGGCCCACAGACACCCCACTGTACAGTTTAGGATTTTCTAAATCAAGCCATTTGTAATTAAAAAATAAAATATTTACAGCAAACACAGATGGCTATTGCCATGTGTTAGTGTTAAACTGAGCTGAATCACCCCCAGAGCAGCAGACGAAGGTAAAGACTTCATGTAGTCTGGTAATGAGTCAGAAGTACCATCATTTTTGCCTTATTTTTTTTTTAAGAGCAGAACCCCAATTTCATTATCTTCTTCCTGACATTTTAAGGGTAGCAAATTAAAAAGAGAGCATAAAGAAAGCCTTTTAAAGAAGTATACAGATGCATAATCTGTAAAGATAAAGTGAAATGTAAGACTGCACGTGAAATGAATCAGTGCCTTTGGAGGTGTGAGGCTTGGTTTAAGCTGTTACCCTGCTTAAAACCAAAAAAAGAATATTATGAAACTGCTCATTTACTTAATTTCCTTGAAAGATGACAGGTTGTGTGTTTTATCGGGAACAGCAATGGCTGCTTTCTGCAGTTTGATAGCTTTAGGGTCTGCCCCAGTAGCTCTGCAGTCCAGGGCCTTCAGTGAAGAACCTTTCAGGAGACAGGAAAAAAAGAGAGAAAAACATCATACTGAGCTGAGCTATTTGCCAGGATCTATCTGGCAAAGCCCTCTGTGTTTCTCAAAGCTCAGTGTACACAGTTTCACTTTCACATTGATGGTCTTGACTCCTGAACTACCATATATTTCAAATTAATTATTCATGTTTCATCACAAAGTAAGCCTTCACTGCCTTTTAATCCTGTTAGCCAATGTTGCCTCGGTCAAAGAAGCAGGATTCCATTTCTTTTTGCAGAAGATTTTATTTGCATTGCTTCCCAAATCTCAACTTGATGACTCATCGGTTGCAACTGAGCAAACCCAGTGAAAATAAGAGAGTTTGCAGAGGTGTCACTGAGGGTTTAATTAGGCTTCCAGATCCTTTATTACCAATAACCTTGCTGCACAAGTAAAGGAAGGACCCAGACGTAGTCTGATTCTCCATCTGGTTTTCAAAACGAGTAATGACTCAAAAGTTTTCTTTGGAAATCTAGCACATTGAAGAGAGGTTAACTCATATATAAATGTAAAATTCCCAACAGAATGTGGTTATTACAGAACCACATTTTCAGAAGAGACTCATATATTAAAGTCAACATTGCAAAATAAATTGTTTTGTAGAATTTATAAAACAAAATGTATTTCTCGAGGAAAACTCTAAGCCAGCGCTAATTAGGTATTACAGCATGATGACAAGCAGAAAGATCAAGATTTTCACGCCACCAGATATTTCTCAGCATCTCCATTAAATACATTACTTGAGGTGACAAGAAAACTAAAAAAAATGGGAATATATGCACAGGCTAGCCATACTGATTGAGTGGGAGATGGTGTTTTCAGAATGCTTACTGAGAGCTTTTTCTAAGAATATAGGACATAAATAATTGTTTTTCATGCTTACAATAATTAGACTGAGTAAACTACACTAGCAACAGAGGGAAGGTAAACATGTCTGACTTCCATTTGCAATAAAAACAAACTACTGCTAGGTAAGACAAACAATTTGCAAGCATTACCAAAACTCCAAATTTATATTAGACCTAACTGAGGCACTAGCTCCCCATTCTTTTTTCATTGTTTCCATATTTGGTGGGCACTCTAAAAGGTCAGACCCTACACCCTTAAAATGAGAAAAACCAGGAAAATGGCATACTATTAAGAAGACAAAAAGTGTCGCAGTCACCCCTTTCAACTACTACATTTTCAGCTCTGATCCACGTTGCACTGAAACTAATTTAAAGATTCACATTACCGTCAGTGAGATCTGGATCAGATCTAACTGAGGCTGCTAAAGTCACCATAATGTTCTGATGCTAATTATATTTACAAGAAAGTCTCCGTAATGCTAATTTGTAATATTATTAAATGTTTAAGAATCATCAAGTCTAAGAAAAAGAGGAAAAGCAGTAACAGAAACCAACTCAATTTACCCTAGAGCTGTTGAAAAAGAAGGAAGGACCACCAGCTTCCCTGATTTTTACAAAACTATAGATGTTGCTACAGAAAACAAACTAAGCTAAGCAGTCTTAGAAATTGGGGAAATGAATCCCACACAACTTCCCTTAGTCACCACATGCTGAAAGTCCTGCAGATGCCAAAATTGTGAAGCTCTGCAGAACATGACTAGAAAAAGCAGCAGTGCAGACAGAGAGAAAGCATAAAGTGCCACAAACAGGTAAAGATACATTCAAAACTCAAGTTAGCATGCCCAAGGTAATCAACTTAAGTATTAAAAAAACCCCAGTAAAGACAAGGTAACTTTACCAGAGCTCAAATTCAGATGCTTGAACAGCTGCCAATATCTCAAATCAAAAGCAAGTTATCTTCTCTTGGCTGACAGTTTAAGTCCAATTAACCAATTCAGGTTAATGAACTACAGATGGAGATTCACAGATGCTAGCTCTCAGCTGATGTGTCCTAACATCCTATGAAATTTTTCATGGAAAGAGTTATGCCACTTCAGGAGATCAGCATCCATTACACTACAAGAAAGAGACTCTTAACTGTGCAGGATCAGTTTTATCCAGAGACCCGCAGGACAGCTTCCCAACTCATAAAACACATCCACCTTTTGAGAAAAGCATGACAGAGTTGTTATAATAACTGCACTTCTACTACATAAAGTAGCTATGGTTTGTAAGCTGGGCTTCACTTGCTGACTGTTTTAGGATTTTGCTGGTTCTCAAAGTGTCAAAATTGCTTTTAGACCATATTAAAAAAACACAAGAAGTGTCAAAAGAAAAAAGGAGACAAGGAGGTGGCAAGACAATGCAAACATGCATAACATGTACAATTTCACTTTTATATAAAGCTAGCAGCAAAAGCATGCATAATGGGCTACCAGGTTTAGTGATGAACAGATCATCCCCTCACACAATACAGGTTGCAATTTAAATGCTCACAGGAAGAGTCAGAATTTTTTTATACTGTTGGGAGGGGTTGGTTTGTTTTTAAAAAGGAAACCTTTCACTACAAAAGTGTAGCAAATGTTTCGGTTTACCATGTTGTTCTCAAACACAGTGTTTAAAAATCTGAAAACTGTTCCACTGTCTCAAACTAGTGGCGCATCCAGTCCTGCTGACATTGCGTACTGAATGCCCCTCCAGAAAGGAAAAAAATAACACTGCACAGTGAGAAATTATGGAACAGTTTTCCTACAAATATCTGTTCTGTTATTAAATAGGAGCAAACATAACTGTTATAACTGTTATAACTAGAGAAGTTATATGGAGCACCTCCCACACAAGGACAAGCTTAGAGAGTTGGGGTTGTTCACTCTGGAGAAGAGAAGGCTCTGAGGAGACCTTATAGCGACCTTCCAGTACCTGAAGGGGCTACAAGAAAGCTGGGGATGGACTGTTCACAAAAGCTTGTAATGACAGGACTAGGAGCAATGGGTATAAACTGGAGAGGGGCAGATTTAGACTAGACATACAGAATAATTTCTTCACTATTAGACTGGTGAGGCACTGGCACAGGTTGCCCAGGGAAGCTGTGGATGCCCCATCCCTGGAGGTGTTCAAGGCCAGGATGGGGCCTTGGGCAGCCTGACCTGGTGGGAGGTGTCCCTGCCCACGGCAGAGGGATTGGAACTGGGTGATCTTTAAGGCCCCTTCCAACCCAAACTATTCTATGATTCTAAGTCAGGGGACACAAGGGCGCAACCAGCATTCTTCTCCAGGGAAGTTTGGCTACCACATGTCACAGCATCTGACACAACAGCCCTCCCCACCCTATAGCCCACACAGCTCCAGCTGTAGCAATTTTGCAGCACAGGGGAAATTCACCCCCCTTAAGTGCATTTTATCACACAGATGTGCTTAAAACCTTTCCATCACGTGCTATTTACTTTTTTTTTTTTTTCCTTGCAGAGCATCAGTGCTGTCTGAGCAGCCCACGAGCATCCCTTCCAAGCGAGCTGTACTCACGCCAACTATTAAGAACTTCTAGTCTTCGATTCTTACCGCAGGACAGATGACACCGCCGGTCAGAAAAGTAAACGCTAACTTCACGCTCAGGCTTCAAAGCTCGATCCCGGTCTCTAAGCCCGAGGAAAAGGCGCATACAGCCTGACCCCCCCAACCCATCTGCTTCTCATTCCTCTTCCCAAAGGCTCTGCAGCGAACCCACTACCATAAAAAAAAAAGCAGGGGTTTGGGAGGGCTTTCATGCAGAAAAAAAAAAACAAACCAAAAAACTACGAGTAGTTGAAGTGGATTGGAATAACCACAGCAACTTGGTGCCTTGGGAAAGCCGCCCTTCCTTCCCCCGAAGCCCCCACCAAGCGGGAATCGCTCCTTCCTCCGACCCTCTCGAGCCCCCGTTCCAAGCCCAGACGCCACGGCCGAGTCCCACCGCCACCAGGAGACCCGCGGGGGAAAGTTTTCCTGGCGCGTTTCCCCCGCCCCGGTGCGGCCGGAGCGCGCCCCCGCGCCCCTCCCAGACCCAACCCGAGGCAGGGCGGCCGCGGGGATGGAGGGAGGGAGGGATGGATGGAGGGAAGGGGACACTCACCCGCGGGGTGCAGCGGGGCCGGCGCGGCGGCCGGCATGCCGCCCCAGCTCCGCTCGGTCCCGCTCGGAGCCCCCCGGCCGCCGGGGGAGCGCGGGAAGGAGGGGACCCGGCGGGGAGGCGGCGCCGCGGGGCGGTGGCAGCAGCGGTGGCACCTCCGCCCCGCCGCATCCCTCCTCCCCGCGCCCTCCGTCCCCAGAGAAGTCCCCGATTCCCCCACGGGTGCCCGGCAGCTCGGTGCCCGACGCCTTTGTCCGCTATGAGGAGCGGAGGAAGAGCGAGGAGGTGATTTCACCTCCCTGTGCCGCAGCATCCAGTCTGTCCATCACAGCCGCCCACCCAGCATCGGAGGGTGTTACGTGATGGGGCTCGAGGCTTCCCCGTGGCCGTTCCCCGGGTGGCAGGACTCCAGGTGTGGCACAAAGTGGTTTTGTTGTACCCCGTAACACACCGAGTAAACTTGGCAAAATGTTCGGTTTGGCTTGGATTTAAAAAGAACAAATGCTAAGAGGTGGCCTCAAGTCGCACCAGGAAGGTTTAGATTGGATACGAGGAAAGAATTTGTTGCTAAAACAGCTGTGAAGCATTGGAGCAGGCTTGCCCAGGGAAATGGTGGAGCCACCATCCTTGGAGGTGCTCAAAAAATGTGTAGATGTGGCACTTCGGGACATGGTCTAGTAGGCATGGTGATGTTACATTTGGGTTGGACTTTGCAGTCTTAGAGTTCTTTTCCAACCTTAACAATTCTGTGAGGTGCGAATAAAGCATGCGTTGAGTGTATGAACAGCTGGTTGCCCAACATCTTCACGCAGTATGAGAAGAGGAGGAAGAGCAAGGAAGTGATTTCATCTCCCTGTGCCGCAGCATCCTGGCTGTCCATGGAATGCTGGCTGTGCATGTGGCGCATATAGTTGCAAGAGCATGTTTCAAAAATACATGACAGTCAAATGATGACCCTCAAAGCTGACTTAAGGGTTGTATAAAAATAAGTCGGACCACTTGCTGTGCTAAGAAGGAGGTGCAATTTGGTAACAGCGTATACACACAGTTATAGGGGGAAATGGCTGGGAATTAAAAGGCCTGTTAATGTTGTATAGGGAAGGAGTAACAGAAAGTCGACATCCGGAAGCTGAAGGTGGACAAATTCAAATTAGAAATGTTATCAATGGGAACAAGTAATCATTGGCACAAATTACAGGAGGCTGTGCTTTCTTCTCTGGAAGACTCCAAGTAAAACAACATGTCTCTGTGGAAAATATGGCGTATCCCAACAGAAGTAATTAGACTTACCACAGGTATAATTGGATAACATTTAGTGGCCAGGGATATATAGTAGGTCAGATTAAAAGACTTAGTGCTCTACCTTTTCTGGCCTCAAATTTTACGAATAGGACAAAGCAGAACATGCTAAACACATATCCCTTATGCTCTGATTTCTGTCATTTAATGAAAGTTTTATCCAGCATCCCGATGTAATTAACCTGTCTTCTGTGATTCTGCTTCCAGAGTATTTAATCATTTTTGAAGCAATACCATCTGACACAAACACCTTTGTAAATGCAGACCTTGATAAATGTTCTGAAATGTATTTCACTGTGCTTTTTAACAGAGGAGTTTAAAGACACTGACAGAAATCTCATATATCTTTTCTGGTTTTTTGACCCAGAAATTTTATTTTGGTAGACTATTGGATGAATGAAGCCATGTAAAGGAAAAGCATAGACAAAACCTGTTAGGTAAACTAGTCAAAAGCCAGCTTGTCAAAACCTGCAACACATTATGTTACAAAGTTAGCAAGCGGCTACATAAAAATGTAGCATGATTTCACTTCCATTTGAAATCCCTTAGTTTGTTAAAAATCTAAAGTATTCTGTAATTCCATATTTATTGTCTTGGTTTTGCCTTTCCCCATTGTCTACAGGTTGTTAACCCTACAGTCATCTGTTTGCCTCCCAGTATTGAAGTTAGTTTGAAATAATAAATCTTCAGCATTAGAACTTCTAGAGGAGTGTAAGCTAATTGTAGCTTTTTGGTCATTTGTTTACATTTGCAGCCAGGTTACTACTTCTATCACATTCCATGCCCATGTGAAATCCTGGCTTCACTAAAGTTAAGGGGAGATGTCATCTGCCATTCTTCATCTTTCAGAGGATTCTTTGAACAATGCTACAACTAATTTCTGCAGTTCTTGGCATCTCAATGACTTAACACTGTCTTAAGAATTCAGGGGATGTGTTTAGTTCCTGGGTCTGGGACCCCTCCATCAGGTTATTCCACATTTCTGTGTGACCTTTTCCACCTGTTAAATGTAGATAGTGACGGCAGTTAAAGGGATTTTCTGTCTAGGGATGCAAAATCCTTAGAAGAGCTAAATATCAATCCTAATTACCTGGTATTTATCCCTGCAGTTGGTTTCCAAAATAAGAATGCAACATGACTCAAAAGTCAACACACATCAATAGTACTCACATCTCTCCTTACTGAATGAAAAACAGATAGAGAGTGAATACAGACTTTATTTTTAAATGGATAGTTAGCAGAGAGTTGTCAAAGACATGTCTCTGTGTGTTGCACTCCCAGGTCATACATAGTATCTACATATGCCTATGACTGACAAACAGGTATGTTGGTACACCCTTGAAAATGATGTTAAGTCTCTTTTAGGAAGAAATCCTGCTTTCTTTTGACCTTATCTGAAACTCAATTATTTCCTTCTGTCTTAGAAATTCCCTATTTCCCCCCTCCCTCCTTTCTCTTTGAGACCCAGGATTCTGCTGGCACCTAGTATGTTTCAAGTGCTGCACTTAAATTAAAGGAGATTTGTTAAATTAAAGGAGATTTGTAAAATCAAAGATCCTGTTGATCATCTTGAGGAATTAGTCTTTCTAGGTGATCATGCTCAGAGATTAGTTTCTTGTCACATTCTTAGGAAAATATCACATTATTTCATGGTGAGTCTAATAATTTATACCCCAGATATGATTGTCCCTTCTGAAAATGATAAATCATCTCTATACACTTACTGTATCACATGAGCAAAAAGTAGCAATAGTGATAACTGAAGGATACACATTTATTTGCCTCTGGTTTACATATTTTATAAGATATGATTGTCTGTTGACAAGAAAAAAAAAACAGCTACTTTAAGCTTAATCAGTTTATGCAGAAATCTGATGAGAGCTGTCTTCCTGATGTCCAGAAATCTAATTTAGAATATTGAAGAAATTAGCATTAAAATATCAATTTCATAATGTGGTTTCAATAATAAAAATGTTAGCTTGTCATTAAAGTCATTCACACAGTGTGGTTTTCCAGCTTGCTAGTAATTCCTGAGGAGTCAAATGAAGATTGACGTCTTGAAGCCCAGTGCTACAACAGAGTCTGTCCAGAGTCTATTAAAAAAGTGTGTGTATCCTCTACGGATGAATCTGAAACCCCCATGGTGCTGGGATATTCAAAACACCCAGGAGCCAATGGCTGCTTTGGGCACATTAATCACATGGCATAGAGTAGATCTCGGTGACACAGAACTTGAAATATGCATGTGACGGGCATCCTGACACTGCTGCTACAGGCAGAACTAACAGGGATTATTTCATATTTGCATTATACTGTAAATAAGATAGTGGTTGATATGGCTACCTTTAAAAAGAGAAACTCAGTGTGTTTAATATAAAGACAAAATCCCTGACCTTTCTATGGAACTGAAAATAAGACTGAGTTCTCTCCAAGCCACATTTCTATCTCATGTTCTACAACTTGAGCATATGAAATACAAGTGGTAAATAATGAAGAAATTAATCTCAGCAAAGAAGATATTAACTAAAAGTCAGCTGCTGCTAGAACTCCAGAGGAAAATCTTTCAGATCTCCCCAATAAAAAGTCAAGTGCCATGAGTAAAATAATGAAAATGGCAGGCATTATTCAAACCACAAAATAAAAATGCCAAAGTATATATGAACAATACAGGTTTTACCCTCAACCTTCAAAAATACATTTTAAAAAAATTACGTCCATGCTACTCCTTGATTCTATGCTAAGTTTAATGAAGAAAAAACAGGTTCTAATACCTTAGTAGAACCAAGACAATTTAACAGTTTACCACAACAGTGAAATTACAATCATTTACACAACAACAGCACTGAACAAATTTGCATGATCAAGAAAAAAGATCAAGATCCAAATCTTCCTCAGCCTCAGTCAGCATACCAGCAGATATTCAAAGGAAAAAACAGACTTTGGCAACTTCTTTTTACCTAACCGATAATAATTATAATTAACATAATTCTGCACTTCTTTCCAGAATTAACTTTTTGTTTAAAGGGCATATTTAGAAAGAAAGAAAGAAAAGAAAAAAAAAAAGCATTGTAGTTTCACCAGTGTAAGTAGTGTTATCTTCCTCTAACATACTGCCTTATTTCAGTTCCTAAGCCATGAATATATTTAATCAGTGTCAAATTCAGATAATTAGAAGCTGCAGTGGAAAAGGGCATTGATAATAGGTATATTATAAGTGGCAAGGTTTTAATGATGTGGGATAAATCTCAATGACTTGTTTTAGAAACTGTTACGGTATTATTTCAAGAGAGACTCATCTATATCAAATGAGTAGAAATTGTGACCACCTGACATCCCCTGACGCTCTGGATTTGTTCTTTATCTGTGCTATACTAATACATGCAGGATTATGACTCTTCCCTTCTAGGAACACTCAAAGAATGGCATGTTCATCATTAAGATACTTCCCAAGGTAGACAATTTATGTACTAATAATGACTTTCATTCAAATATCTCAGAGCTCATCAACATTCAGTGAAACCTCACACAATGGAGGAACTTCATTAGTAGAGTACCTGATCAAAACCCAGAGCTGGAGAAAAATAGTTAAGGTTAGGTTCTTTTATTTTCCTCTCTCTTATTTTCTTTTCCTCTCTTTTCTTTCCTCTCTTTTCTTAAATTCATTTCAGAGGTGAAAAGATTGAGGCACAAAAAAGCTCAATGAGGGCCACATAGCAAGTCATAGAAACAGAAACAGAAACCAGATTACCTGACTTATTGTGCCTCAATACTTACCATGGTAATTACAATAATATTTGATGCAGGATGCATTCCTTGAAAGAACACCAGATATTTATAGGCTAACATATTCACATAAGCTCGTGGATTTTTAAGAAGCCAAAGCTCAATGTCCAAGTGGAGACCAATGACAAGTGCTGTTCCTTAGGTGTTGGTATTGGGACTGGTGTTGTTTAGCATCTTTCTCACAGACATGGACAGTTGAATTGTGCGCTCCCTCAGCAAGTTGGCCAAGGACACCAAGCTGTGTGGTGCAGTCAACACACTGAAGGGAAGGGATACCTCCCATCCAGAGGGACTTTGACAGGCTTGACAGGTGGGCCTGTGTGAAACTCATGAAGCTCAACAAGGCCAAGTACAAGGTCCTGCACCAGGGCTGGGGCAATCCCAAGCACAAATTCCCTGACTGTCCACAGAGTTCTGCAAATGAGTTCCATGCCTTGCTCAGAAGTTTCGAACATTCTCCCTGCTGTGAATACCTCTACTTACATTTTTAAGTTACGCAATTCATAGCATTTGGAAGCACCCAATTTCCACTTACTAGTCATGTCTACATTCTTATTGTAGAAATGGAATACTACCAAAAAATTAAAGATGGATGTGTAAAACAGATCAGTCAACCAGAAATAACAGTGCCACTCTCACATTATCTTTTACCTCAAGGTCATTTAATCTATCACCATTCAGTACTGATGAACATGTCTTAATTCTAAATGCCACCAGAGGAAAAGAGCTGCTTCTGACAAGGCAAGAGAGGCATCACTGATTTTCTGGACTCCTCTTCAGGTAACTTGATGGGCAATATATGCTTCTGTGTTCATGTTCAGCAGGTAAGCTTGATGAAAAAAAATTAAATGCCTTGCTTCCATATTGAATTAAAAGGCTGGAACAGGGAAAGTATTTCTTTTTCCAGGAGTAGGTAAACTAGACTCAAAATCCCAGCCTCTAAATATCTTTGGGAAATATAACCACAGCTGGTCACGTTTGTAGATGCCAAAGGGAGGGACTTAGTGAGATACTAGTCAGTCTTCTGTGTAATATGGCTGTAGATTTTCCTTAAATTAATTCCCACTTAAATTAAAGCCTATATTTTTAAATAAGGACTTGTCAGGCCAAACAGTGGCCCGGCTTATGGTTGACAGAAAAAGCAAGAATTTGAAAATTGCAGATTTTACCTGAGAAACCCCCTGAAAATACAAAATGTGTGCTTTTACATCATCGTGAGAAATATCATCTCTTCTGTGCCTTCATTAACAACACTTGAAAAGTTTCTGTTGCACAATGTCCAGTGTAACTAATAATGCTTTTGATTCTTAGGAAATATGGATAAGGCATCCATACTTTCCTCCTCACTCTTGAATACGTTCCAGTGCAGTTACGATTCAGACACCAAAGAGCGCTATCACCACTGTTTTCTGCTTCCTTGCAATATCACTTTCCCCTTCTTTCCCAAGAGAGGACTTGTTACTTTCCCATGTTTTTGTAGTGCCGACCACAGTGGAGTTCCTGGTGGCCTTCTCAGTCTATCCATGACATGCACAAATGGCACTGAAGGAACTCAGGCACACAGGGATTCATCATTTTGCCACCTCTCCCCAAGGAAGATTCATAGGGTAAACCTACAGTGGCAGTGATCTCATGGATACAGACCTCAGTGGGACTCCTCAGCAATCACATTAGACAGGTCAAACCACCTGGGAAGACAGGCTGTGGGACCAGGCCCCTACAACAGGAGGTAATCTGTTGTTTGTACCTAACAGAGGGAATTCAGAGCCTGTAACTTGTCTTCACTCGTACTATCCTAACATCGAAAAGATTGCCTGGTGATCCCACTTATTCAATCCATTCTCATCATACTACAGTAATACTGAAAGCTGGTGATGTAAAGTGGCACCTGGAATTATATTGATGTATTGTGACAAACAGGTCTAAAAGTCTGATGAGCTAGGTCCAAAATGATATTTTCATTAATTGTGGTTTGTCAGTTATAATAGGGGAAAAAAAAAGACAAGGTTAAACCACAGGGAATAAGAATGTTTCCAATGGATAACAACCCACACAAGGACAAGTTAACATATTTTTGTTTGTATGACTCATAACCACTTTCATATCCACAGGAACCTGTATTTAGCTACTCAGTTCAGAAGAACAGGGAATGGAGATGTTTGTGATCCAAGTCAGTAACAAAGTAAGAAAAGTTGTACAAGGAAGAAAAGTATATTAAAGAATGTGGCAATGAAGGAAATTGTATCACTCTGAGAAGGCCAAGAGAAAAGACAAGCCTGTGCATGGTAAATGTGTTCAAGTATTTTATGGTAAAGACAATGTAAACACAAATATATTTAATGAGAACATTATTCTCGTGAGAGGTCACAGCAGCACAACAATTCATGAGTGTTAGAAAAGCATGTGGTGAAGTAGAATGCTTGAAATAAATTACTTTTTTCTCTCACTTTTTCCTCTTGTCTTAATAAAAAGGAAAATAAAAAATAAACAACCTTGCATAAAAGTGAATTAATATTGCTTAGCCATATCCCAAGACATAGTGCATTCTTAGTGTTTTGTACAGTTTCTTATACTTATTAAGTATTTACAACATTTCCTTAAATACATTTACAATGTTATCTTAAAATTTTTAGTTTCATAACACCACATTAAAAATGTAACAATTTATTTGAGACCTTGCAATGTGGCAGAGGAATCTAGGGAAGAAATTACGATGCGGAGGCAGGAGATTGAGCTCTATTCCCAGCTCAGACACTGATCTGCTCTGGAGTCAGGCACAAGTAACCTCATTTTGTGGTGTCTGTCTTTCCTCTTCCACCCTTTGCCTAACTAGCTATGATATTTTGCAGGAAACGCATAGAGGGGAACTGGAGACAGTATGATCTCCTACAGCATATAGATACAAAAAATAGCACCTCCAGGCTCTACTTCCAGCTAGGACCTCTTGGTATTACATTGCAAAACACCCTTTAACATTCAGAGGAAGATGGTGTGTAAAAAGTCACAGGCTGTTCCTTTTCTGCATGTTTAGGGTGACTGGTGCCACTCCATAACTTCTGGCAGCCCTCAATAAAGTTAGCTATTTGTACAGGACTTTGATGGACAAAACACAAAACCAGAAAGACAATGAGAACAAGATAATCTGTTCTGGCTTTTTTGGTTTTTTTGTTTTGTTTTTTTTTTTAAATTAATCTCACAATATAATAATGTTTTTTTGAAGCCCTAGCCATAAGAATTCGTATCACCGGAATAAAAAAAATGCTCAGCCCTCCTGATTGAGAAAAAGTATATTGAAAATAATAACCTTACAGTTTGAAGAAGGAACATACATGTACACAGTACTGGCACAAATTGTTTCAAGCCTGGATTCCCAAGGAAGAAAGACTTTGAGGCTGTCGTTTTTATCTCCAATTTCTTGTCACTATCCCTCTCCCCACCAAACAATTTTGAAACCACTGGCTGATTTCTAACAAAATTGACAAGACGGCAGACATTTGAAATATAACTGCTTTGTACCCATTTTGTGCAAACTTAAAGCTGTCTAGCACACAACAAGCCAAATTATTTTCCCTTATGAAGGCAAAGCAACTAGGATGTAGCTGCTCTTTACATATGTAACTACTGACAACCAAAGGCCATCAAATATTTGTAATCATCCATGGGTAACTTTCCTTTAGACTTGGCCCTGTGTTTCAGGAAAAACATTGACAGCTGCCACGTCAGCCGCACATGGTGGAGAACTAATCTAATTCAAATTGAAGGAAAGCACAAGAGGGGAAAATAAAAGACTGGAGGCAAAGGGCAATCCATAGTAAACAAGGATTGCTTAGTCCCACTGCTCATGGAACAATTTGCTTAAATATCACTGATTTCAAGATAGGGGCCACACCACAGCAGAGACAACGTTAATTTTAGAACATCAGAATAAACTGACCACATGGCATTAATTCTGACCACTCAGATAAGCACTTTTCTTTTTTTTTTTTTTTGAGAGCACTTTCCTTTGCTTCTTGTACCAATATGCAGTATTACATTATTTACAAGCTTTTGATTTCTTTATGCATAAGTTCTATTGCTTTCCTGACTTAGCCATGCAAAACAAGAGTGCAAGAAATGCACATAACTGGACAACATGACAAATCATGAGAAAGTGTGTGTTTTTCCACTGGCCCTAATGAACTTTGCTCAACTCCATAGAACACAGGGGAAGCTGAAGTACTGAAGATGCTTCCATCCAGCTGCCAACCTACCTACACTCCAGTAAAGGAGAAAGATGTAGAAGGCAAGAGCTGGCAGTTAAGGGCTTTATTAGGATTTTGATGGAGATCATGTTTTAGCACATAGCCAACATGGCAGGAAGCCAACTTTCTTCTGGTTTTACTCTTCTCTTTGAGGTGTTGTGAAAGAGAGTGGAGAAAAAGTTGAAGAACCTCCCAAATCATAGCTACACAACCAAGAGGACTGTGCCTAGTACAGCCTTTCCTTTGCCATGTGTTGTTCAGACACAGTCATAACCTCCTTGAGAGGGAAATAATCTCATTTCCCTGCTCCTGCCCACAAACATCAAACAGTATGGGTAACAATCCTGCAACCCCAGTCTCAGCTTAGTGAGATCCTCTGATCTGCCCATATCTTGGAGACACCTTGGTGGAAGAGAACTTGGTGTAAGATCTTCTGGACAAGAAGCTTTCTGTCCCTCTTTCCATGGCCCAGATTTGTGGTCCTGGCTTATTCTCCAGTGCTCTATCCAACACTGTTTGTAAGGCCTTGTTTTCACGGGAGACTTAAACTCAAATGGTTATTGTACGTGTGCTGTCACAGAGATGATCTGCTATGGGGTTAAGTTAGCTATTCTGCAAGAGATGAAGAACACCCTCCTACCAGGCCTCCACTCAAATTTCATTCCTAAACAGCTAGGCTAAGCTTTTAAACTGGTTTGAACTAATTACAACTAGATGTATTTTGCTCCTGCTGAAAGATATGAAATTTTCCTGTACATGCCAAATAATGCACTGTTCCTCATTGTTGTGAACACTTTTTCAGTCTCTTCAGGCAGAAGACATGGATAAAGTATTATATTTACAGACAGTGCTATTTATTGTTATGGCTACAGATGGCTCCAAACTTTTATTTATCCTTTTCTCATTCACTAGTGTTTTTCACATTGTCTGTCTAAGCCAAGGGAAACAGGGCTTGACATTTCAATGGTGAAAATGTGATAAAAGAAAAACTGGTAACAATTTCCTTCCCTCAGAGAAAATTCACAGTCTCTTCAAAGCCATCTTAAATCCATTGCAGATCACTTCAGAAAACCCCATGTGGCCCTTCATACAAAGGCACCACAAGGTAGTGGAGGTCAGCTGCCTGTGATCACTTCATCTGGTCAAGCAATAATTTGTGTGGTAAACATGCTACGTCACCCAAAAAATTAAGTTTACTTCAAAAATGTCCCTGGCAAATACCACTTTCCCTCCTTTCAATGATCCATAAATCCCTGTTAAACAAGGAAGCAGGACCAAAACTGTTCAAATTAAGCAAATGGTTTCTAATCCCTTTGCGCTTGTTAGGAACAAGCCTGTGACAGAGTATTTGCTTGCAGCCCAGGAGCCTGGGGACAATATTTTGCTACCTAGACAACTTATTCACATCATCAGATAGTGGTTAGTATCTGCAAACTAATCTGAATGAAAAACACTGCATCTCATCAGCTAGGTCTTTTATTTATTTCACAAGATACAAATACAGCATCTGTCTGATGGGGTTTTGTAAAGAAAGGGGTGAGGTTTACAATGAAAATTTGATTAGAGCTTTTAGGCAGTGTTTTATCCTCCCCTATCTGTGCTGAAGATCTCCATAAGACTGTCAAACGCACTCTACGAACACATTTCTGTTACATGAAGCTGGTGCTGAAATATGGCATCCCTTAGATCCTTGCATGCAACTGGAGATGTGATTCAAAACATCATCTTTGTATCAAAGAGTAATTATCTGTTGAGTTTTGCTATCCAAGATGAATAAAAGAGCAAGTCACCCTTAACTAAATATGTGAAATCTCTTAAGTCTATTTGCTGAAAACAACCAAGTGAGATGCTTTTACAGGTAACTTTGCTTATTTAAGGAGAAACCTAGAGACTCAACTCTTTAAAAAGAAAATGGGCATTCCCAGTATAAACTCTACCTGCTTCAAGCAGTTGATTGTGGCTATCTGGAGTTTCAGGCTTTTTTAAACACTGAATGTGTTAAAGACATAGATCATACATTTGCCAATTGGTCATAAGTCAATACTGTCCAGTGCATGACAAATTCCCAAGAAGCAGAGCTGAAGAATTGATTCAGTCTGTGCAGAACTGTCTTTAACATTATTTTCTGAAAGGACTGTTGGTTAGCTGCCCTTTCCCCTGCCCTTTCCACTGGAAGATTTAAGCACTATTTTGCTCTACTTGGTGCTTCCTGGACATCAGAAAAAAAAATTGTCACAGAAAAGGTCATTGGGCACTAGAAGAAGCTGCCCAGGGAGGTGGTTGAGTCACCATCCCTGGAGGTATTTAAAAAATGGGTGGATGAGGTGCTGAGGGGCGTGGTTTAGTGGTTGATAGGAATGGTTGGACTCGATGATCCTGGGGGTCTTTTCCAACCTAGTGATTCTGTGATTCATGCCCTGACTGTGAACTGCACTTGAAAATCAAGATTGTAGCAAAATATTGCCTCTCCAGCAAGCTGATAAGGTAAAGAGCAGGACCACATGAACAAATTCTTTTATGTTTCAAACCCTTTTTTAAGACAAGAGTTCATTCATATTAGGCATTTAAAAAATGTTTTAATCAAATGTCTGTGTTACAGTAATACATGCACCTATATTGCAAGGGCATTGAAAATATCTGGAGGCAAGCTTATCAGCTTAGCAGTTTTGAATGTTCAGTGAACACTCCAAAAAAAGACAATTAAGAGTATTCTGTCTGAGCCTGGGCTTTTCTATGAGCACTTTCTGAGGTGAGATTTTAAAGGAAAGCTGAATCTCTCTGTTATAAAGAGCCCAGTGTGTGGGTGCTGTTAAGAACTCCAGTAGGTTGGGGCGATTGCACATGACTTACAGCTTTGTTTATTCACTGAGTTTGGTTTTTTTTAAAATAACGTGGCATAAATCTGAAGGGAAACAATTAGTATCCATGTGCTGAGAAACAAAGCAGTGCTAGTTCTTTTACTCCTAAACTCTCAGAGGAGTGACCAAGAGCTAGAATTTAGAAAGAACCAAAAATCATAGAAGTGAGACTTCAGTTCACCAAACTAAAATCACCAAACTTAAGTTCACCATGCTCAAACATGCATGAGTATCTCTCCCCCCCCCAGCCACCTCTAAATGCTGCCAGCACCTTCATTTTATCCAGAAGCTGTTTAGTGTAAAATGCAGAACTATTGAGAGATGTTCAGGCTTCGTAACCAAGTGATCCTAGTGCTGCACATTTTAGCTCATCTTGCAAACCACTGTAAATGGCTGCACTAGATTGCATCCTGAAGAGTCTTATTCTCTATATGAACTGCATATAATTCTGACCAGAGGATTTTGGATTTCATTGTTTTACCAAGGACCTAGTATTTGGGTGCCTAACACATTCACTGCATACTGCACACACAGGCTTTCACTATGTATGCGTTCACTAAATAGGAAAGAGGGACAGAAAGATGCATGTTTGAGGTCACATCATTTGAGGTCACCATTAATTGTTCATTACTCAGCTGATACCAGAAAGAAAACCTGAAAGAAAATAAATAAAAAAACTACAGCTATCAAATGCACACAAAGCCTACAAGAGCTCAAATAGAAAGGTAACATATGGGTAAGGCTGAGAAAGCTAATTTTAAACATTATTTTAGTTCAGCAAAGAACACATCCTGATTCAAAATGTGGATTTATTCTTATCTCACTTTTTTATACTCAAGTAATTTTTCTGGAGATTGATTCTCATTTTTAGCAATTATTAAGACATGCTGTTTTACAAATAAGTGAGGATTTTTTACTAAATCTGGTACTTTGGTAACTAGAAGAAGGTAAAAGTACATAACTTAATTTTTAGACTATTCTATTAGAAAAAGGCAGATAAAGCTTCTTAGCTCTAAGGAGACTCCTTTTTATTCATTACCTTAATTAAGCTAATTTGGATGGAAATTTAAATTACATATAAAAGGCAAAAATTTTATATACTTTAATCAATGAAATATAATTATATGGAATACTATGAATAATAAAAAACATTTATTGACTTAGATTTGAATATGGAATTCTTCCTAGCCATCTGTCCTTCAAAACATGTAGCAGCAGAGGAGTTTAACTCTTCTTCTACTACATTTCGTCAACAGGATGTTAGTTTTCTTTATCCAGGTTTCAACTCCCAACCAACTTGTCAAGTTCTAATAGTCCTTACATTTAATTTAGCTTGTCATGCAGCAAAAAGTAAAAGCATTAGCATTTAATTTATTATTTAAGCAAATTGTACACACAAAATCACCAGAGGTGATTTCTTCTATTCCATTGACTGGACTTTAGTGACTGACAATAGAGACTTATTTCTAGGTGTAATTTAGAAGAATTTAATAAATAAATCTAATCTGCAATATACACTTTCATGGCAGTATTCAGGTCATAACTGTAAACACATTTTAGTAGAAAATATGCATTGCAGTGGGCCCAGTTGTACATCTTTCTTGAAGCCACCGTTGTTTTCTGTCTTTTCACACTGAGGCAAAAAACCACCCCTCTCAAACTTATGTTTTAATTTCTTTGTTAATCTACTCCTAACTTATTTTGGAAATGGGTCAGTTAATGCGCTTTCATTCTCCTTAAGATATTTCTCTTTTAAATAAAGCAAAAAAAAATCTCTATCTTTGTTTATGAAGCTGGTTTTGCTCAAGGCTCTATTCATATCAATCTGCCAAGACTAATATGTGTGACAGAAAGTAGGACAGTGATCCCCAAAGAGGGACAAAAAACAGATTTGACAAATAAGCTGGAAAAGATGAGGGGTCATTTCCCTTTCAGCTTCAGTGAAATATCTTGCTTTATGAGTCAGCACTGATGACACAAACTGTTTGCAATCATAAAAACAGATATTTGCAGCATGTCTTTTGCTACTCCAGTTTAGTCAGGGGGCAGCAAACAGCATTGATTGATCTGATATCCCAGCTAAAAAACATAAACCCAGGAGCTGAATCCATATTATGGATACCTAATCAAGCAGCCAGAACATCAGGCCCTTCTGTGACAAGGTGGAGTCACCTCACAAAGAAGAAAAGCCAAAAACTCTAATGTTTCAGAAGCTTAGCTTAAGCCATCCTCATATACAGAGAGACAGTCTCCTAGGTGCACAAAGAAATGTTTTCTTTCTCAGGTTCTAGAAAGTCAGAGATTCATTGCCCTCTAGCCTTCACCAGCAGTTCAATACTATTGAAGTACACTGAAACTGCCAATAGAACATCCCTTTTTTAATATCTGACTGGATGAACAGGTCCAAGTGGTTCAGAAAGTCCAATTCAGCCTTTGTATTGAGACCTGACTGCCCTGCACTGAGACTTGAAGAACCTGACTCTGGTTTTACTTGTTTTGTTTTTATACTAGTGAAATTCACCTGATTTTGACCAATTAACTCCACTTTGCCACAAGTATAAGATTAAAATATGTCTGGAAGGGTTTAAGCTGGGTACAAGTACACTCGCATAGTTACTTCCAGTGCATGGACAGCAGAATTTAAAGATCTCTCTGAGATCATGTTGAAATGTTTCATGTAAATACATGTGTAAACACATAACCATCTTAATGTGGCTTTAAAACAGTACTCCTTTTTTTGAGGAAATGCAGAAAGCTAATTAAATTCTATTGCGACAAATTATCAGAGATGCTTTTTCCCTCACATTTAAAACAACTGTTGAGGGGAAAAAAAATAAGATTTTACAGGTAGGAACAGTACAGATACTCTCACTTAATGATTCTCTACCTGCCATTCTCAACTGAAAAAACGCGCCTCTCCAGAGAGCTTTAACGTCATCAGTTCTAATCAAAGTGACAGATGAATTAGGCCTGATCAAGGACAGTAAATTACTGTATATTCCAGGGGAAGGCTGGGTCAGGCACATAAAGAACTGTCCGTGTTCATGCCAGCAGCTAGTCTGAGTCAGAACAACATGTATAAGTACTGGGAGCAGAAGATGCTACTAGCACAAGGAGCAGCCCTACAAATCAATATTCTTGGGCACCTAAGGCTTGTCACATACTCTCTATTCCAATTTTTTTCCCATCTCTAATAGAAATGATCAATACACATCTGCTGAAGTATCATAAAGCTCAGCTGCCTAATGTTTGTAAAGCATCCTGACAGTTCCAGATGGAAGCTGCTGCATAATTATGGAGAGTTGCCTCTATCTCCTTGATGCTGCTGCACTTTTTAATCCACCCTTTTATCGACTGGTATTTCATGCACCCTCCCTTGCAGCTGAAGCGGTGAGCGAATAGAAATGACAAAGTGCGCTTCCAAACTTCCCTCCCACTCACCTCTCCTCCATCTGTCGGAGAGAGAGATTCTATTTGCTGCAGAAGGGCTGTCTGGCTAAAAATGTGAGCACTTTTTACAGCATGATCCCACTCTCTCCTCCACACACACCCACTGCCCAAGTGCTTCATTTTGAAATATGACATCGCTTCTTTGCTAACACCCTGTGTAAGAAGAGGCTTCTACAGCACATTTTATTAGGTCCTGACGAAAAGCTGCCACAAAATCCCACGTGGTGTTCACTGCTCATCTGCACCCTGCCACTTAAGAATGGTAAGGAACAGAGGATATCCGAAAGGAAGACTATTTTTCTTTCTCTTCTCCCTGTCAGAAACAGTCCCGTTCAGTCATATGTCCTACTATTTCCAAATTTTGAGATTGAATCCAAGTCTCACAACCAGTTGGTATTTCCCTTTAACACTTGGCTCCAGAAAGTGCTCACTTTGGATTTTCTGTTTCTTTGAAAGAAAACAGTAAGTTGAGAATCCCTGTCTGGGGAGGAAAATGAAGTTTGGCTGAAGACACTCTAAAAGATTCAAGAAACAAAGGTATATACAAAGCATCAAAATTCATTAAGTGTACAACATAATCCTTTGATTTTAAACAAGTGTGCAACACTTCTAAATCTGTGGAATTGGCACTATGAGGAGTGGGGAAAGGTTGTGGGTATGAATACAAGATAGTCTACCAAGTGTAACTAAAGGAGATGAGATCCTGTCTAAAGAAAAAGCAAAAGAGTATTTGGATGAAAAAAGGGATATATCGCTTTATTTATCATTGAAGTAAAACCCCCAACATCCTTTTTATTCTGCATATTGCAGCTTGGGACTGAATATTGTACAGTTTGGGACTTGCATTTGATCAGTTGCAGAGAGCACCTTTCTCAAGTCTGCATAATAGTCTACCTATCAATTGATCTAGGCAGGCAGACAATTTTGTCCCATCTAATTTTTCAGTAATCTTTGCAGAATGAGTACAAAATGGGGGTGGCTGGAAAATGAGTGTCAGACAAGAACTGGCATTTTCTTTTCCCTCTGGCCCCAATTTTGGTTAGCAGGAACACAGAGATGGAGATCCACACCACAGCTTTGAGCTGGAAAAGATTGTGTCCTTTCTTCTAGAACTTCTTCAGATTCTGCTCGAGCAATTCCCATCAAAAGGATTCAACCAGAAATGCAGATACATCACTGACGCTAATTAAATGCCCCGGCTATATAGATGTTTCAGTTCATTTAAAAAACTCACTAAACCTAGAAGATGTTTTTTGGTTGGGAAATGGCAGCCTGTCCCAAGCAGTGGCTCCAGCCTTGGACAAGCCTGAATCAATCCTGACAGTTGCTCAATACAGTTATAGCTCCTCCTAGCAAAAGGTGGTTGTCTAACTTAGGTTCCCAAAGCACCACTTACTGAACATTCCGCAACTTTATCTTGATGACTCAAGTCACAAGAGCTTCAAAAAGATCCTCCAACAAAAACAGGCAGACATAGCTATTCGTGAACTAGACAACACAAAATGGGCAAGGTGAGGAGAGATGGAGGACTTAGGTCCTTAGGGCTGGTGTTGGAAATAGGCAAAATCCTCCTCTCTCCATACCTAGTAACAGCTCAGTAACAAACAGCAATCTAGTTTTAATTCCCAACAGAAAAAAATATTCTGCAGAGAAACCAAAGTCTTTTCTTTCCCTGTACAAGACTACTGCAGAGCATGGAGCTATAAATACCTAAGCTCACAGGTATAGTTCATTGTACTACAAGTTTATTTCTTTTGTAAACATCAATGACTCCTCCAGCCAAAGCAGGGAGTAGTGAGAAACTCTGAATGTAACACCGGGAAATTCCTTCATATTAGCTGATGTTTAATCCTGTCAGAACAGCATCAGATTGAATCAGACACATTCAAAGTGACAGGGTCAGAAAAAGGTAAGAGCTGCCCAGGCACATTATTTACAGAGACAAGCAGAGCTGACGAGGTTTTTTCATTGCTTATTCATTCCAGTTTGATCCCTCTGTTTTCTTATGCCAAGAATTCCTTGTTAACTGCTTAAAGTGCATCTTTAGGGAAAATTGATCATAGAATCACCAGATTGGAAGAGACCCACCAGATCATCGAGTCCAACCATTCCTATTAAAAAAATATACACTGTCACCTGAATACTCAGCGACTGTTTATAAGTCATTTTCACAGTGAAGCAGGAGACCAGCATCAATACCTGGACAGGGTTAATAACAGATATTGTTTGCTACAAAGACTGACAGACCATGACAAGAGATTTGTCAAGCTTACTCTCCAGAAAAGAAAAATCCAGACTGCCTCAAGCTAAAACTTGACAATTGGTTGTTTTGTCTAGGAAAAAATCAGGAGCTGAAAAGCACACGAATACATAATATACATAATTATGATACATAATACACACACATTATAATACATAGTACACACACAACCAATAGATGGAAATACAATAGATGGAGATACTACCAATAGATGGAGATACAGCCATGTTGAGATAAAGGGAAAAGGGAAGTAGTTCTACATAATTTGTTAAAGCAAAGCATTGAAATGCTATATATCTCTGCTATACAACACTACGGTTATCTTACTCAAGCAATTTTCAGTCATATAAGACTGCAAAGCACCAGTTGTCCTAAAATCTGCCAATTCTAAAAACTGAGGGGAGTTTTGTAAGCAGTGTTAATATCTGCATTTAATGGACACATGGGCAGGAGTAGCCACATCACCATGGGCGTTGCCTGTGAAAAAGCATTTCTTGCCTTGAAGATAATGTCATATTGAACTTGATGTTGTATAGGAGCAGACTGACTTTGGGAACAGAAAGGGCTTCAGAAGAAAATGGGTGGGATTTGCAAATGGCCAATACCTAAGCCAAGACAACAGGCTATACCACCCTTGGTCTTACCCAATACCTCCATTATACATGCAGAACTGCTGTATTTTGACAAGACTGAGCAGCTCAGTATGTTATCTACCTGTAAGTCCAACCAAGATCCAGAAAATAGGCAGCTCTTTCTCATCTTCCACCTTAGTCCAATAAAGTACTGCTCAGAGTTCTTAGGCACCACAGGCACTGCTATAAAACACAGAATCATAGAATCACAAAACCACCAGTTTGGAAGAGACCCACTGGATCATCGAGTCCAACCATTCCTATCAAACACTAAACGATGCCCCTCAGCACCTCGTCCACCCATCCCTTAAACACCTCCAGGGAAGTGGAATCAACCATCTCCCTGGGTAGCCTGTTCCAGTGCCCAATGACCCTTTCTGTGAAAATTTTTTTCTTAATGTCTAGCCTAAATCTCCCCTGGCGGAGCTTGATGCCATTTCCTCTTGTCCTGTCAATGTTCACAATTGACTAGCCTCTAAATCAAAGGGCTCTCCCAGGGAATGGGAGATCCAGGTGTTAACTTCATATCAGTTACAGCTCAGGACGAGCCTGGGTACTGGGTTGCTGGCATTTCCACTTCTCCTCCTTAAGCAGTTTCACTGCACAACAAATACAGCAGTCACTTGCCAGAAACAGAGGGCTCAACCCTTCCCTGGAAATCAAGCACAACACTACTGGAGCTACAGGCCCCCTTCCAAGGGCTAGATGATTTTTCAAATGTAGGACTAATAGTGCTGACATCTGCAACTGCAATCCATGTCTTCCCTTCCTGAATGGGTTCTTCCTCCACCCTCTCTCTGGCCTCCCAAAAATACTAAATTAAGTCACCTTCAGCAATGAATTCTCCTCTAGGCAATCAAGTCAAAGCATCCTTCTGGAAGGGTTGAATTTGAAACTTGGCCATCTCAGCAGCCTACAGCAGTACTCCAGCCATTCAGCTGTTACATAAATACTTATCACCACACCCTCCTACAAGTAAACTTTTGTCTAGCTGTCCTCTGGTGAAAATAAAGAATTCTATCTGTTTTTTTGACAGAGAGACTACTGAAGGTTGTACAGGCTGTACACTTTACATGCTCTCCTACTCCAGGACTCCCTCAGTATAAGCTCCAAAGATACAGAAGGTCTGAAACTCACCTTCCTGCACGCCTTCGACAGACAAATACCATTTCAGATCACCAGTACCTCTCAACTTAGTGTGCTTTTGCTCCACATACCACACTGAGGTACCAAACTTTCTCCATAGGTATCTCATCCACTGCTCCATGTTCTCCTCCATAGGGTGCTCCATGTTCAAAGGCTCTTCTTTTTCCCAGGACACTGTCCAAGACTAAATTTCCTGTAAATTTCCTGAGGTAAACACTGTATAATGCATGAAGAGTGCTCCAAACGACATAGTTACTGACTTTGATTAGGATATCACTAACACTGGAGCTGACAAATCAGCAGCAAAATGTTTTGTTCTAGTCTATTTCTAGAGAAGCAGCCAACTTTTAAGCAGTTCAACTGTTCTATCCCTGACAGTTCAAAGGTAAAAATCTCATTCCACGACTTTATAAAGCATGTCTAGCAAAATGTAAGCAAATGTTACAATGAAGAGTTCACAGGAAGGCATGCAACGGTGCATGAACTGGTGCAACGTAGCTTCAGTAGAGACCTACTCGTCCCTTCATAAAAGGGAATTAAAACGATTTACTTCTACAAGATTTAATGAAAACTACTTTCTGGTATCACTATTGTTTATTTTCCTGCAGAATGTCTTACAGGTAAACCTAATTCTGTCAGCTGCTAAAATTTCAGCACTGGTATACCCAGGACAATTTAGAAATGTGTTGATCAGAAGCCCAATGAAAGTAATTTATAAATGCCTGGAGTATACTATTTAAATATACTGGAACATAATATACTAGAATATCATTTAAATTACGAGTAATTTGATTTTCATTTAAACCATGAAACTGAGAGTGCAGATTAAACAGAAAACAGGATACAGGCAGGTAAGAGTCTCCTATCAATTTCTTTCCAAATATTATTTACACAGATCAAGCAGCACAGAAAGGTTATAAGAGACTTCAAAGACATTGCAACCCATCCTCTTGCAGGCAGGATCAACACAGCAAAGATGCAACACGAGGACACACCCATGCACATAAAGGTAGCAGGCTCACAGGCTGAAAGCAGTATCAAAAGTTCATGTCAGAAAATTGAAATAAATGCTGAAATTCTCACTGAATATTTGCTTGTAATGGCTACTAATCTGAAAATTCAGCTGCCTTGGTGTTTAAGTGTCTGACTTGAGTGTTTCACATTGACTTTATATGGGTATGTGTACCTTCAGAAATCTTTGTGTATAAATGTAGCCAAGAAAACTACTAAATAAAATATGTAAACACTTCCACTTCCCATCACACCAAATCTCATAAATGAGCATTAGAAAGACAAAATTTTTGACACCTACTACACCAAGATAAACAAGTAAAGAGTACGGGCATTGCCTGGTACTTTGCTAATACACAACTGAGTTGCATGCTAACCAAAAGTCTGAATGACAGATGTGCCATAGATCTAATACACAGCAAGACCCAGAGATGTTTTAGTAAGTAGAGCTGTGAAGATCTTCAAGAAAACTGAATGCTCCAACAACAAAGGCAGAAGCTCAGCAGCAATGGTTGTGGTCCCCTTTCACATAAGGAAGGGTACTTCAAAACTGGTTTTCAGCAAATAATGTCACAGGGACTGTCAACAGGAAAATGTTTTGTTTTATTTACACTAAGATAGGGCAATTACTTCCCTCTTATGTTTTGAGTGAGCATAAAGGCAAAAGGTTTCCCTTTAGGAATGAAAACAAATGCTTGAAAAAAAAATCAGTGTTTAAATGTTTTGCTGAGTCAGAATTTGTAACAGTCAATTGTTAGGAAAATTTTTAGGAATAAAATTGTGGGCAATGTTATGAAACAATGCTTTTAAAAGAGATAAAGGGAAAAGGTGGAAATTATCCATCACTTAGAGTCCTTTGTATTAATATGAGGTTCAAGACTGAGTGATTTTTTTTTTTCCTTAAGGAGTTTNGCAATTACTTCCCTCTTATGTTTTGAGTGAGCATAAAGGCAAAAGGTTTCCCTTTAGGAATGAAAACAAATGCTTGAAAAAAAAATCAGTGTTTAAATGTTTTGCTGAGTCAGAATTTGTAACAGTCAATTGTTAGGAAAATTTTTAGGAACAAAATTGTGGGCAATGTTATGAAACAATGCTTTTAAGAGATAAAGGGAAAAGGTGGAAATTATCCATCACTTAGAGTCCTTTGTATTAATATGAGGTTCAAGACTGAGTGATTTTTTTTTTTCCTTAAGGAGTTTGGAATATGGAGAGTTGTCATCTTTTAGACCACACTCCTCTCTTCCAACCACAGTAAATAGTTTCTTCCTTCTCATTTAGGTGTCATTTTTGTATCACTAGGGAGAGGGACTTTAAGTCACCGGTTTGTGTGCTTTTGAAACCTTTTCTAAATTATTTTCAACTCAACATGGCTTAGTGGGTGGACTGACAGCCTGCATCCACTACTCATTTCCAAGGTTTCAGTGCAATATGCATCTCATGCATACCAAAGCACCTGCCATGACTCTTAAGACCTTTTTGTCAAAGGCCTTAGTTGGTACCAGAACACACTTCCACCAGGGGTGAGAATGACTTAAACAAACAAACAAACAAAAAAAAAAGCAAACTCCAAGGGTACATGAACTGCTTATTGCTAATTAAAGGTTCAAATAAGATTAATGCACACAGATCATTATTATCTAAAGATACTGCCACGGAAAAGAAAGGTTAATGTTTACTTATGCAGATCATCATCATAGAGGAAAAAAAAACCCCAACCTTTAGGCATTGACATTAGACTGGAGATCCAACTAGATATCCCATCTTCACTTTACAATTACTAAAATCTTGGCCTAATATAGCTCTGAAACTGTGAGCCTTGAAATTTGAATCACCATAAATTTTGGCTGGCAGTCATTATTTCACATGCTCCTGAAATAAGTTCCATCTGGGAAACCTGATTTGAAGTTAGAGAATGAGTAGTGTTTCATACTGAACCATACCAAGGATCATAAGTCCCTGAACCAAGGCAATGTACCTGAAATCATTTATGCAATATAACTTCTGTTCTTACTTCTCCTTCTTTGTTTTTTCTTCTTCTTTCTTGGTGTTTCACAATAATGTTTTTAGCATTTCATTTTTCTCATAAAGAGGAAGTACGATCATTAGATCTTTAAACTGTGGCCAGCAAGGATTTTTAAGTTGTAATTGTCCTTAATAAGCTTAGGTAGCATTTACTGTCACATATCCCACTTCCATAACATGGAGCATAATAACAAGTAATTAAGTTTTTGGCAGAAAGTAATTATTGAAACCATTTGTTATGTGTACAAAGTGGTTCCTTTTTAAAGACAAAGTATTTCAACAACTAAATATAATAACACTCTAATTATGTTTAACATGCAAATGCATTAATTTAAAACGTTGCCAAAGGAAATTCAGGGACATCAAAATCCTAGAAGTAAAACAGCATCTGTATGAACTGGTATCCTGGACCCAACTTGTAAATCACAATCATGCAGTCAGTCACACATGTCTTTTAGAAAGCGTTCAAAAAATAAGACAAGATCAAGTGATTTTTAAAATCTTACAGGTTTTATAAAAATGATGTTATACGTAACAAAATGTCTTTTATCAATTAGAACATACAAAACACTTAAAACGTACTCTTAAAGAAAGATCATATTTCAGTATGTACAAGTTAACAGTTTATATCAAAATGATCAAATAGAAGACAATCTATAACTTTTATACCTATTTAACTAGAAGTATGTACACTGTCAAAAATATGAATACATTTAGAAATTACTGTTCATATCTAGAAAAATAGAAAAGAGATACTGTACACACCTCATCTCAAAATTTTCCAAACATTACAACACTCTGAACACAGCAGGTTTACAAGGGTAACCTGAAAACCTCTTAAAATCAGAGAAACTATCCTTGTATTTTTCTGACAATTCTAGCTCAGAAGAATGATGTAAATTAACAGGGAAAAAAAATAAGACAGAGTGGAAAAATACCCCTGAGATAAGGCAGAAACATTATTATTTCTTATTTGTTTGTTTCTTTGGTGTTTTGTTACTTTTAAGCTACCACATGGGTTTGAAAGGAAATTTGTCCTGTTACAGGTTTAACAATTACAACATCACCACATAGGTACTTCTGACACTATACAAGGGATAAAAACCCAATAATGTAAGTTGCTCTTTTTCTTCAGACTCTTCCCATTTCTGACCCCATCCCTCTATTTTTCTTTTTTACTATTTTTTTATTCTAAAATTAGATTGGTAAGAGGATATAAAAGCCACGTGCATATTTTTTTTCTAATTACCATTTCCCATATCTTCCTTTTCTTCTTGAGGGTTTTTTATGAACAAGTTCTTCAAAAGCCAGGCTTTCATCTTCCACTTCATTTTCCAAGTCCCTATCATGCACAAAGCCTATTTTAAAAACAAGAAATTAATGCAGGATGGAAAACCCCAAAACCTTTTTCTCTTAATAGCATGACAAGCTATATCACTGTGAAGTTATATGTCAGCAATATACCTTCATACATGTATAATCATATCATGTTCAGCAAGTATTTGGCTTAAGGTGACAGTGCACTTGGAGCTCTGCTAGGAAGCAGAGACTGCTAAGCCACTCGCTGCACTAGTAATTTTTACACTGAAAATCTGTTTCTGTTGTTATTGCTTTTGACTCTTTTAAGAAGTATGTCTCTCCTCTCTTAAGGTTCAGTTTCAGCAGACAATAAATTTGCTTACTGACTTCAAAGACAGATTGCAATGTTGCTTGTGAGACTGAGCGCACTCCCCTACAGTCTTTTTAACTATGTCTTTCTCAGAATAAGAAGGTGTAATACAAGGCTTTATCACCACTAAATTTTCTAAAATACAGCTGTTGTAATGCTTTATATATACAGTGCAATTTGTAAGCCTGATCACTCCATTGATGCCTTTTAGTGCAATTGTTGCAATCCCACCACCTAAAAATGTGCTTAAGCCTAGACACACAGGTAGGCACAATGAAGTCTTGTCCTCAGGTCTGTGATGAAACAGACTGCATCAATGCACGTTACCTTTGATGTGAAACCAAATGAAATAGGAGTGAAAATAAAACCAACTACATGTAACATTTTTCCATAGAAAACTAATCAGTAACCTAAAGATTAGTTTTGCTAGGAAGGTGGTTTCCAAGAACTTGTATGCATACTGCCCACAAACGCAATGCAGCAGCAGAGTTAAGAAACAGCACTGTCTTACTGGTAAAGATTAAGACATCTTGTCTTCTGTTCCCCCTGCCCAAGTTTCTATTCTGAGTACTGCCCTTGAACCATAGTTACAGGTGCATCTGCATGCACACAAACACACACATCCTTCATGGAGACTGAGATCCACAGATGGGCTAGAGGAAGAGTCTTGCACCATTCTGGCCACCCCCTAACCAGTTGTGAAGCTCGTGCTCTTTTTTAAAGAGCCACTGAGGAAACACTGGTTAACTCATGTTCCCCAGAGTGCTCTTATGGAGTTGCCTGTTTCTTGTCACCTCGAGGGTGAGTGAATATCCACGATGCTGCTGACTTGGGAGACTGAAGTGACACCAGGAGACCATTACTGATCAATGTCCTCTAGGGGGCACAGACATCTGTGTAATTTGAAAACTTACCTTCTTCATTTTCCCTATGAGAATCCATTTTCTTCAGCCACTTATGAGCCTCATCAATGGTGGCAACCAATTTGTTGGCATGTTCAGTTATTATTTCTTCAGCTGAAACAAAGCATAATTAACAATCTGTTAGAATAGTAATGGACAGCAGCTAAAAGCCAAGCAGCTTACACAGAGCTCTGCTGTATGGTGCTGCAAAGCAAAAAGCAAAGCAAAAAGTCAGCGTCATCAGTGTGCAGGTAAATCACTACTCGGGATGAATATACTCTATGTATTACTCCCCATACCAATCAACATTAATAGCATTATTAGAGGAGCAGCTATTCATCCTTGTGCTGCCCCGTTTAAGGGATACCCGAAACTCCTGACAATATTCCATTTTATCTATTTTGAGGTATTAAAGTTTGTGGCTTTCATTATCCCTCTGAAATTATACAAGTCAAAGTTAAACTTGGACCCAAGATGTTGCAACTGTTGTTTAACTGCACCATTAAGGACTTGAAAAATGCTTGTTATAAAGTGAGGGAAAAGTAATTTCAAAGGCAAAATAATTTCTGTAAATATGTTTTCACTGAGTGGAAGAACAAGGTAACATTCATTGAACAAAATCAAATACCTATTTAAGCATTCTGTATGTATCATATCCATTACTAATCTGGTTCACTCAGCAGAAAGCCAAATAAATAAACAAAATGTTATGAACTTCATCCACATGTTAAAGCTTTCTACTAGGAAAAAAGACAAAGCTTACACACAAAACCCACAACCTAACAGTTACAAATTTAACATTTATTACTGATCACAGCTGAGGAACACATCAAATATTATACTTCTGCAGTACTGTCAGACATCACAGGCAAAATGACAGCTTTATCAGGGTTGGTGGATTTCTACAACTAAAGCCAGTAATAATGTTTTGATTTAAGATGTCACTTTCCCACAGCAAGTAGCCCAAACAATTTTGCGCCTTATTCAGTAATTCAAATTTGCTTGCAAAAATCAGTTAGAATAATGCTTTAAGCTTACGAGGGGGAAAACCCCATCAAACTACATATCTCTTACATACCATAATTTATTGGACTTTATACCAGGGTTGCTTTTGAGTGCCTGACACTCCACAGATTTGTAGTTTGCTGTCCACTTTTGTTCAGCCCTAGCAAAATTACAAGTTCAAAGGTAGACTAGTCAGAGATATTCTTAACCAAAGACTCCAAGTACTAAGACTCTACATCTACATATCTGAATTACTATTGTTCGCAGAAATAAGTAAGTAGAGAAAATGTAGAAAAATTAGAGATTACCTGATCTGATCACATAGTTAAAATTCGCTTTACTAAAATTCACCACTATTCACTTCACCTGTGCTATCTGTGTTTGGAAGAGGTGAGAATACAGTTTTTAATATTTTCAACTGCTTTAGTTTGTCTTTTCCTCTGCCACCTGCAGTATCTAGAAATACTTTCTCTTGGTCACATAATTTTCACATGGAGCTTTGTCAGGTCTAGAAGTTTGGACACAAACGACATATAAAATTGTTAAAAAAAACCCAAGGCTGGAATAGTCTTACCTTTAGCCCAGGCTTTTCTCTCATAGATTTCCCCTACTGCATGTAAAATCTTCATAATATTGTCATTGATTTTTCTCTGGCATAAGTTGGAACCTTCTTTATATGCTAAATGGTTTTGGTAGTAATTTTTTTCTGTAATAGCCTCCACTACTTCCTGTCCATCATGTATTATTGGATCTATCTTTCTTCTGAAAAAGCTGGAGTAGCATTTGTAGGCAGCATAATTATTTCTGTGTTCATCTGTGGTTTTGTGCTCTGTGTAAGCCTGACTGGCCACAGAAATTGCACTTCCTTCTGCATGCAACTTCTCTTCCTCACTGATCTCTGTTGGTGTCACAGCTTCAGAAGTGTCTGCCTCCACGTCTTCTGACCGGCCAAAGTAGTTCTCAGAGCTCTGGATAAATCTGACTCCACAGAGGTCACACTGGGTTTGGTCAATATCCGCTTTTTTGAAGATGCCTGATAAAAACACCTCTCCTTCCACTGCAACAGGCTCAGCTTTGGAGCAGGCCTTTCTTTTCCATTTAATGCACAGAGAAACAAAATGGAAAACTCGACGCAGCTGGCGTTGAGCGGATGCTTTTTGCTCTTGCTTCTGTTGCTTGCTGAGTGCAATGACTTCCAGGGGATCCTTTTGGTCCTCTAAGCAATGAATGCCTTCAAGTTCCTTTTCTAGCTCACCAGCGTATTCTGTCTCATCTAAAGAAGTCACAAACCTGTCAATATTTATGGTTTCATACAGGATGCCCCATATGGGTGGATGCCCCTGAGCGTACGCAGAATCCCACTTCCATCGGCAGTCAACCAAGTACTCTGCATCTCTCTCTATCAGCAGCTCCTGCAGCGCTGCAACAATTTCTCTTACACGTGTAGCAACACTCACTTGTTCCACAACCCTTAGCAATCTTTCAGGCACTTTAGAGGGAAAGTCTTTTTGCATTGATTCCAGCATTGCTCTGATTTCAGTAAAGTGTTGGTATAACAGGAATCTATATTTAGAATTCTGCACCTGGTCAGCATTCAGTAACATCACTAAGCACAGCACTACAGTCCGCTCGGCCTCCCCTGAAGTTACATAATCAGGATCCTCGAAAGCATCCAGAAGGACATTGAACCTTCCATGAACTCCACACAAAACTTCTGCTAGATAACAGAGATGAAATCTGAATTCCTGTACAGCTACATATGTGTCCTTTGGTCTATACTCCTGTATAATAGAAAATGTATCACTAAATTCTTTGTTATGGTCTTTGCTTCTGAACAGAAACTCCCAGTAATGAATAAGAGCAATATAACTCTTTGGAAAGCAGAAAATAACGTTCTTGGAGAGACGCATCAGGACAGCACAACAGAGAATATACTGGAATTCCAACAACATCACTGTATTTCCAATGCTTGGAATCAGGTATCTTGTGCATTTCTTGACCAGGACATTCATAAAACGGAAAAAAAACCTTTTACAGTTTTCTGGGTTCCTATGAGCATAGAATTGCTCAAGTGCATTTTCAAGAAGTCGAATAAAGCATAAGTGTGTTCTTCCTGCATTTTCAGCATTTTTGTCGGGTAACAACATACCATGTCTGCCCTCTATTCCTTTGGTCCTTCCTCCATGGCGTCCACTCTTTGGGATGTTTTTTGCCTTTGACAAAGCATAGCTCAGCTCTTTGTTGTAATCATCCTCTTCTTTTAAAAGGAGTTTCTCAAATTCTCCAGGATAACCTGAAGATAAGATGAAAACCTGCATGGCACTTAGCCACAAGTCAGTTGACTCTCTTCTGGCTGCAGTGTTTTCATTTTTAAACTTAAATGCGATGTACTCCTTCAATGCTGTTCTACAGGGTCTGGAAATAATATGATTGAATTCCAGTATTTCTTTGCATGCCTTTGGGTTCTCAGACAGTATTCTCAGATGAAAATGATTTGGAAAAAACTTTTCTAGGAGGGCTTTACATGATGCATATTTGTTGGCAGTCAAAATGTCATCAAAGCCTTTGCACTGATTCAGTAGCTCTTTAGGGAAAGCACGTGTGGCTTCCAACAGCAGTCCATTTATTGCCAACAGATGTATTTTACAGTGAAATATTGTCTTTGCTTCATGGCGCAACAAAGGCTTATGGTAATCCTCACAGTTTTTATCTTCACAGTTCAAACCAACAATGAACTTCATACAAATATCAGGATAATGCTTGTTCAGTAACTCGTGGGTGATAGAACACAGCCTACTTAACAAGTGCTTCTTCAAAGCTGATTTTACTTCCTCTGTGCTTACTGAGAAATCACCTTTTGTCTTTCTTTCTTTTAGATTTGCCTTGTCTGACAAAAACTTGAGAATTAGTTCAGCTTCGTTTTGAGACACCTGGCAACTGTCACCTGTTGGGACAATGCCAAAATAGGCATAGCATAACTTCACCATATCTTTCTCTGCGTTGGTGGAGGCCTTCTTCAAACCTCTAACCAAACTCATAAGAGCCATTAAGCCACGCATTGCCATAAAAAGGATATTCTGGCTAGGAGCAACACAGCGAGATAATGCAAAGAGAGCTTCAACTGCACCAGCAGAATGATTCAGAGATAGGAACTGACAGTATGCGCTGCTCAGCTTTGTGAAGTCTCCCTTCAGAGCTCCCTGCAAAAACACAGCCTCAGCAATGCCAGACTTCTGCTCAGTTTGTTCACAAAGTTCGAGGGCCTCCCTTAGGATGACCTCCACATCTACCAGGTCTGATCCTGAACAGTGTGCCACACCGTCTCGTGCTGCAGCAAGCAAACAGGATGCACGAAACTCTTTTATGGCTGTGAGGTTGGCTGCTTCCAGAGGAAACCCGTGTTGTTTCATTAACTTTGCAGCTTCCTCCTCTCGACCTTCTCTTTTCAGTAAGTCTGCTGCCTGGTGCAAGCATCCACGAGATTTCAGAAACTCAAGCTGATCCTCTATATCAAGTTTTGCGAGAACGTGCATCATTTCCTCGGTTCTGTTCATACTTAGGTACTTTGCAGCTGCTTCCAAATACAACTGATTTGCTGTACATGAGAGTTTGGAAACCATTTGTCCTTTTGTATTTAACATCTCTTCATACCTGAAATAAGAGATACATCAATTTACCATCACAGATAACTAATCTAGACAAAAAGATACTGGATTTTTTAAAAGCCTCCAAACCATTAAGTAAATAGCTGTTTCCAAAAGCCCTTCTTTCCAGAAGCCTCCAAATCATTGAACAAATAGCCCTTTTTCAGAAGCCAACTATTTCAAGTTATAGGTCTGGCATAAAAAAAAAGAAGATATCTTAAAAGATCTACAGGAAGAATTCAGTAACAACGTAAGGCTGTCTGAGGCAAAATCATTAAAAAGATCACAAGGTTTACAGCATTACTGAATCTTTCTCCGTGCTGTCAAATCCCTGTAGAAATTATTTTAATCATATTTGCCATTGATAATCTTCTGTTTATTAAAGTAAGCCTCAATACAGAATGGTTGTTTACATGAACAGAAGCCAGAATGAAATACATCATAATTTCAATGAAATCTTCATAAGCCAATATAAGCAATACTCTAAAATTTACATAAACAGCTCAGATCAGAGAACTCGTCTGTCATATATATCGTCAGATACTTTGCTGCTTATTGAGTGCCTCAGCAAAGTATCTGGTTGCATCTTTCAAAACACGCACTTTAAAACACTCAGTTATTAATTATTATTGTCTTATGTGAAATTATTAAAATCTCCCCTAAGCCAGTCTTGCAAAGGTATTCTCGCCTGCATGCTGAGAATGAGTAATTTTTTCCTGATGGGTGAGTAAATTATCATTAGCCTTTCATTATCATCTTTTTCATGATAAACGTGGGAGTGTAGGTTTTTGTACCTAAGCTAATGAATTTGCATGAATGATTTGTGGAGGCCGATTTAAAAAACTGTTAGTTGGTAAAGTGACTTTAATGCTTGAACTTTTTGATCTAACTGTCTCTACATATTAAACCTAAGACCTTCAAAAAGCAGTTGCTGTTATTGAAGATGCAACACAAAGGATTTCAGTGAAGGTGTCACTGTAGACCTTGCTAGAATCCTAATTGGCATATATTCTTTAAAAGTCATTAGTCAATTTAGCTGCAATGAAAGGCCAATAAATCAACTGACACAAGAATGTCCTAATGAGGTCACAGGGATGGTGCCAGATGAGAAGTCCTGTCAAAACGATACTAACAAAATTGAGTTTATCAAGCACAGTGTGAGGTAGTTCCTAACTTCTCTGAGCCAGCACAGGGCAGATAGTAGGAAAAGTCCATCTCAGAGACTGGAACCAACAGTACAAGCCAGGCATCAAAATTACTATTCTTTGCTCTAAGTTAAGAGATTCTGAAAGACATATAGCTCATTTGCCACAATCACTGCTCCATTATATACCACACATTTAACAGTTATAATCCTACAGAAGTCAATGACTAAATGGCTAAATCCATTACTATTTCACTCCTATTAAATGTTTTTTGTCATATTTACCTTAAGAATCTAGTTCACAGGACCAGCTGAAGGAAAACTTGCAGCATTAGCAATACAGACTGGAAAAAATTCCCAGGAAAACAAAGCTAGTCATGGCTCCAGGTGTGAATGTAGTAGAATGCTTTCATCATGTTATCATTACCCAAGTCAAGATTCTGACAAAGTTAATTTAAATTCATATAAAACAAAGTCACCAGCCAAAACTGTTGTGAAAATTTTATGGTGAGCCAGCTGCATTACGTTGAATTTGGAAATGGAAAAGATAATTATATTCCAACACTGTCCTGGAAGACATACCTTTCAACTGCCTTCGCTGCTTCTTCATAAAGTTCTTCATGACAGTACATTTTAATTGCCAGATCAAACTCCTCAATTTGTTCATAACATTCAGATGCTTCTTTGTAGCACTGGCTTTTCTGATAGTAAACCGCAGCATCTTTCATCTGCAATGCAGAAGGCAGTAATGAGACTGAAGTGCTCAGTCAAAACTACATGAATAAAATAATTTTAGTAATTCCATCGTGTAGGTGTCTCATAGAGAAGTACACTTTAATAAATGTAATTAATGTATCTGACTGTAACCAAATACATATTAAAGTAACAATCACTAAAACTGAACATATTTTCTTAAAAACCTTACAAATATTTGTGTCAAAAAAAAAATTGAACGAAAAATTAAGTGTTATACAGGATTTCCAAAGTAATTTTCATTCATCCAGCTCTGTTGTTATAAAACAACAAAACCACTTCTGTTGCCTTGATAATTTATCAGAATTAACAGGATTAAATTAAAACAGTTATGGATGCGGTATGGGAACCATAGATTTGTATCTTAAACTTTAAATATCTGGGAAAATTACTTTGCATTCTTTTAGTGGAAATGCACTGCAAATTAAAAATTGTAAATATCCTCATACACTTAGAAAATTATTGTTAGTAGATTACTTAGACCTGGCAAGTTTCAAGATTCCATTTAGATGGCTTTAATCAGTGAAGTTTCAGTATTATTGAATGAAGAAATAGCTAGTTTCATGAAATCAGTCACTAATTAACTTCTGACTGCAAAGCAGAATGACTGGCAGTGACATTTGAGGAAAGCCAAAGAAATAAACCTAGACTTCATAACTGCATCATTGTTCTCTTCATTCTTCTTCTGGCTGTTCTCTGACAAATGCTTCCTCTTGAATGGTCTAGCTTAAAGAGCTGGTTTAGTTTGGCTATTACTATGCCACCGAAAAATACTGTTATGTTATGAGTAAGATGAGTGGGAAAAACTGTAGGAAAAGGAAAGTAATAAGGAGATAATAGTTTTGATGATTTAATACCTTTCCTAACTTTTTACACAGTTCTGCACAAAGCCGGAACTCCTTTGAGTGAAACAGGCATTTTAGTGACAGTTTTGGTTCTCCACATTCCAAGTAAGTTTTAGCCAATGTCATATATTCCATTTGTTTTTCCCTGCAGAAAGTAAGAGAAAAATACCGCTAACATTCAAACTAAATTTAGGATCACATGATCTGTCACTGAGTCCAGCCAACACTGAAGTGATGTGCTCTTCTTTATACATAACCTGGTACGATATAACTCTTCTCCCAAGTGACAGG
>WAAB01015749.1:0-13374 GCA_013389865.1 Piaya cayana
TAGAAGGTCTTTGAGCTCTCCTGGATCATAGCAGGCAGTGACCAGCTGATGTTGGGACACTTTTCAGGAGCAGCGTGCAGAATTGTTCCCTGACAAAGCAGATGAAAAGGTCAAGGCAAAGCTACCTCAATAAACAGACTCAACAAGTAGCCTACTGAGCAATGCTGAAGCATAGAGTGGGTATAAATCACCAATCTCAAGAGGGAAATTTTAGTTATACAGCTAGTATCTCTACTTGTGTCTATACTTATCCTCTCTATCCTACCTATCTATTTGCTTAAAAGTATCGATATGCCTTCTTGTGCTTAAATATCAATATATCTCTATGTACACATATATCCTTTTATCTCTGATATGTGCTTATTATACCATGTAGTAAATATAAATGATTCTTGTCATTTTGAATCTGTGATTAAGTCACTGTTTTGATTATAGCAGATTCCATACAATCACCTTGCTAAATATTAAATTGATTTATGATTAAGTGCTGCTAGAAGTCTAATAATCCGATCTACCTCAAATTATCAATACATTTTAAATTGCTACTGAGTCATAACCGTGTAAAATATTCCATCTGGGACAATACCATAAAGTTTCAAGATACTCATTCACATGTACTCTTCTTCCTGGAGGTTTCCACGCCCTTGGAGGTGTTGTAGAATCATAGAATTGTAGAATGGTTTGGGTTGAAAGGGACCTTAAAGTTCATCCAGTTCCACCCCTGGCATGGGAAGGGACACCTCCCACTGGATCCAGTTGCTAATAGCCCCATCCAGCCTGATCTTGATGAGCTGTGTCCAATCTTGATATCAAACTTTATGTGTCTCTGCTCTAGTTATGTGGGACGGGAGGCAGGAAGGCAGAAGTAGCTTTGGTGGCAGGCAGAAAATGGCAATTTCTTTATTCACCTAAAAAGAAAGCTAATTGCACTTTTAGGGCAATAATAGAAGCCCTATTTTGTTATAGATTGTTTCCGGTCTTGACTCAGTCTCCATGTGGTACCGATGGCCATCACGGCTATGCACATTCACCCATGCTTCAGATCACCAGTACCTCGAAACTGATAAAAGAAGCAGCTTTCATGTATTTTAGGCTTCCCCTAAAGTAGAATAGACACTGTGAACCAGACATTGCCTGACACAGTTTGTTCCTTGCTTGGTTCACTCAAAAAGTTGAGCTTAGCATTGTCATATTGTTCGTTAATCCTCTTCACCCTGTTACCAGGAGTCAGTCATTAACTGGAAGATGAGGTTCAGCAGATCAGAAAGGACAAATATTACTTTCTCCTTTGCTAAATTCTCCTTCTACAACCCAAACCACCCTCCAGCAAGTTCCACTGTCTGTAAAAATGTTATGGACACTCTTTTTGAAACAGTCGATGTCAATGACGATATAATTGTTAATAGGAACTGCCCTCTGCTGGCTAAAATAGCTGAGCTCCTTTGAGACAAAGAAGTCTAGAATCTGGAAAGAAGACTTCCATTTGGACTAGTCCAGGTGAAGAACCCATTTGGGATTACCTTGTCTGTTTGAGCAGGGATTTCCAACATAATTAACAACAACAACAAAAAAAGCCTTTGCAGAGCCACCTGGGATGAAGGGAAGGAAAGCAGTGGAAGGGTCCAGTAAACTTTTAATTCCCTTGGTATTTGTATGCATATTTTCAAGTTTTTTTCCAGGCTTTGAAGCACTGTTCTAATAGACCCCAAATAAATTAATAAATACTGAGATGGATGTCACACTCTGAGAGTATCCTAGCAGACCTGGAGAACAGAGAACAGGCAGAAGAGGCTGATGGACATCAAGAGCAATGGAGGAGCTTTGATACAAGAGAAGCTGATGATGCATGTGGTCTCCTGTGCAAGGACAGCCCAGCTGCCAGTAAGGAAACTGGTGAACAGGGCAGCCTGTCTCAAGAGAAAGCAGAAAGAAAGTGTGCAAGAAATGTACTGTGGTCCTACAGCTCCTGGAAATGTTTGAGAGTCTTGCAGAACCTTTTGTTTTGGGGACCCAGAGTGTTCCTACATTCTATTTATCACACCTGAGAGAGAGATATTTATCCCTAAGAAAACCCAGGACTGGGCAAACCAGCAGAACCTGTCTGGAATGTCTCTGTATGAAAGGGAGAAGGTGACCTTGCTCAGCCTATCAAGTGCCATTGCACTGGGATCTCCCAGTCCCAGGTTGAGAAAATACAACAAACCTAACCAGCTCAGGAGGGTTCACTGGGACTTTGGAGTGATCTCTGCGTATTAAGGTACAGAGAAACGAGCTGAATTCATAAGTTTATTATTAAGTGGCTAAACCTCATTCCTTCCTTCTTCATATGTTGATTTCTGTCACAAATAAATCTTTCTTCTCTTCAGTCTTGNTTATCCCTAAGAAAACCCAGGACTGGGCAAACCAGCAGAACCTGTCTGCAATGTCTCTGTGAGAAAGGGAGAAGGTGACCTTGCTCAGCCTATCAAGTGCCATTGCACTGGGATCTCCCAGTCCCAGGTTGAGAAAATACAACAAACCTAACCAGCTCAGGAGGGTTCACTGGGACTTTGGAGTGATCTCTGGATATTAAGGTATAAGGAAATGAGCTGCATTCATAGGTTTATTATTAAGTGGCTAAACCTCATTCCTTCATTCCTCATACATTAGTTTCTGTCCCAAGTAAATCTTTCTTCTCTTCAATCTTCCATCCTTATCTATGGGAAGCATAGGGGTAGTTCCTGTATTGGAACCTGTTAAATTTCTATTCTTGTCATTGATCCACTGGGCTTGTTACTCCCTGCCAGATGATTAGTAACAAGTTTCTTCAAACACAGCAGCAGCCTCAGTCTGACAGAAAGATGAAACATTAAGGGCAGGTATAGAGAGACCCTGATGCTGGGAAAATATCCCAGCTCCTGAGCAAGAGTGGAAGAGTCCTTTACATCCTTGGAGGCGGAAGGGGGAAGATGTTTGATGTGGGGGAGAAACTGTATTCACTTCTGGTTTGATTGGGAGAGCATTTACTCTTCCATCTCTAGCAGTAAACTAGCCAGTGCCAAGAATCGTTGTGCCCTGAGGACAGCTGGCACAAGCAGGCCGTGCTGTGCCATTGACTTCCCTCCAATATTCAGTGCTTGATGGGAAAGGTCCTTGGTCTGCACTGACTCCCAAACCATACTGGCCAACCTCACATTTGGAAGGTTGCTGGTTGGTCTGGGCCAAAAGCAGCTAAGGGATTTTTTTACCTCTTTAACAGCCTGGACGTTGAATTCCTGCATCTGTGCCCTGGTGCTGTTGAATTTACTGGTACAGAAATAAACAGTGGCAAACGAAGAAAGAAGGTTAAATTCCAGGGTGTATCTTCTCTTATGACATTCCAGGGGCGCAGGATCAAAATCACAAACATCTTTATTTTCTCTCAAGCCAGAGAGAGATGGTATTTAATATCCCTTAGCACTTCATCTAAAATCTTTTAAACACCTCCAGAGATGGGGACTCAATCACCTTCCTGGGCAGCTTCTGTCAGTGCTTGACAATCCTTTCAGTGAGGAAGTTTTTTCTAATGTCCAATCTGAACCTGGCCTGGCACAACTTGAGTCGCTCTCATCCTATCGCCTATCACTTGGGCAATGAGACAGACACCCACCTCTCTACAACCTCCTTTCAGGTAGTTGTCAACAGTGATGGGGTCTCCCTTCAACCTCCTCTTCTCTAGGGTAGTTTGTTTGCACTTCAGTGATTTACTGCCACCAGCGGCAAAATATTGATTTAGCTGAAAAAAGACTCATATTCATGAGGTTCATTTCACCTTATTCAGGAACTGGATACCACCCTTCTGGTTTTTCATGGCTTCAGTGTAGGTGTCTGCGTCTGAAAGAGTCATCCTGGACACTGTTTATGTGTGATGGAAAGCAACAGGCAATTTTATCTATTTTCCTGTCTTTGTTAGAGTGAAGAAAAACGACTGGAGGTGGTTATACTATCCATTGAGTTCAAAGTGAAATCCATCAAGTTTATAGCCAATTAAGCAATTAGATTAAATACAGATATTTACATTGTAGATGTCAGCATGTAGGCAAAGGAACCAAACTGTTACCTACTGCCCCTCACCACAAGAAAGATGTTGAGGCTCTGGAGCAAGTCCAGAGAAGAGCAATGAAGCTGGTGAAGGGGCTGGAGAACAGGCCTTACGAGGAGCGGCTGAGAGAGCTGGGGGTGTTTACCCTGGAGAAGAGGAGGCTGAGGGGAGACCTCATTGCTCTCTGCAACTACTTGAAAGGAGGTTGTGGAGAGGAGGGAGCTGGGCTCTTCTCCCAAGTGACAGGGGACAGGAACGAGAGGGAATGTCCTCAGGCGCCACGAGGGGAGGTTTAGGCTGGACATTAGGAAAAAATTCTTCACAGAAAGGGTCGTTAGGTACTGGAACAGGCTGCCCGGGGAGGTAGTTGATTCACCTTCCCTGGAGGTGTTTAAGGCATGGGTGGATGAGGTGCTGAGGGACATGGTTTAGAGATTGGTGGGAATGGTTGGACTCGATGATCCGGTGGGTCTCTTCCAACCTGGTGATTCTATGATTCTATGATTCTAGTCCAAGGTCCTTATATGATAATCAAAAGGAACAGGCACAATCAGCAGGAGATTCATCCAACGTCATCCAGGTTGTAAGGATCTTATATTAAAAAAAGTGTTTACTGCTCTGAACTTCTTGTGGAAGGAGCTATCTCATTCTTCCCATTGACTGAAAAAGGAGACAAGGCTTTTTGTCTTAACATTGTGAACACTTCCCTTTCTTCCTTCCTTTGTTCACGTGGCAGGATAACAAGGAGTCAAGCTATACACTAATGGATCTGAGCCTGCTTATCACACATAACCCTAAATACATCCAGGATTAGGCAGGTGACTCTGGATGCAAAGTTTTGCTGTTCAGTCCACTCTGGTCTCTCAGTCCTTTGTGTCCTTGTGTAGTTAATGGTGTGTCTCCAGTTGCCAAAGGAAGAAAGATAGTTGTGACTTTTCCCCGTGTGGCCTGTCCTTTCATGGCCGGAACTTCTCCCTCTCCTTTTCTCAGGTTTCCACAGGAGAGCACCTCTGCTATCGTCTGCTCTAGTGAAGGGAGGATGACTGATAGCTGCACTCCCATCAGGTGTGTAGGTGTCTTCATGGTGTTCTTGAATCTGCTTTGTTCCTGGAATGACCTATTTTCTATAGAATTAGGAACTGCTGATGCAACATCTGCTAAAGCATGTGCTTATGGGAAGGTCACCTTCGCAGTTCTTTTCTTAAATTCAGGTGGCGAGTGCCCAAAAAGCTATAGATGTGCATGACTACAGTCGCTCATAGCTGGAGCAGAGTCTGACTTCATTCTCTGAGTCTAAAATCTTAGTTCTATAACTTAAGATGAATTAAATCTTGGTTAAACTCTGTAAGGAGGGATATTTTGCTCTTGAGCAGGTCTTTATAGATGTTTGGATTGGGCTATATGATAATTAAACCCTCTATGGCAAATGTTATTGCTTGGTGATGTTGCAGGCTCAGGATAGAGACTACAAAGCAAATATCCAAAGGTAGTTACATACTTCTAGGGAAAACAAAAGATCCTTGGATAATTACACAAAATAATTTGATTTCTGTCTGAGGAAACGACTGATTGGCAAATCACAGAAAAAAAGAGAAATGTTCTTCAGTTTCCATGTTTCAGCTGAGACAGAGATTTGAGCACAACTGGCTACTGTGAAAAACATGAAAGAGCAAAAATGTAACAATTGGAAAAATGTGTTCTGTGTTTACATATTTTTTCCCCAGTGTAGTGCAATTAATTAAATTATAAAGACACATGGAGATCTTCCTCCTGTTATGCCCAAACAGGAGTGGTTAGATGGGAAGTCAGATTGCTAAGACTGCTACCCTGTTTGGCAGTAAAAATAAAACAGTTGGCACCTTGTGCCTCATGTTAACGTGCTTATAAGAGGAAACAGCTTTTGGGCCACTCAGAAAGGAAACTCATTACCTAGAAAAGAACACAATAAATGTTTGTGCTCGGCCGCCATCGGAGTGATGCATATCTGCACCCGAAGGTCGCTCATCAGTTCCTTGGCAAAACAAACAAGGCTCAAGGGAGCTCTTTTCACCATATCCATTTGCAAAATTGCTGCGCTTCAGAGATGTGAAAAGGAAGCTGGCAAACTTCTGCTTGCAATATTTGAGTTTGGCATTGGATTTAATTTGATCAAAGATGTTACTGTTGAAGAAGAAGAAAGCGTAATGGGTGTAATACAAAGGCTCGTCTTATTAGGTCTATATTTTTCTCCAGATCCACCTGGTAGTTAACTGTAAATTGGTTTTGAGGCAAAGTAATAAATGGATAAATGAGCTACAAGTTTTAAAACTGAATTGTTGCAGGACTGTTTTGTTAGCAGCGGAGGGGTGAGGATGATGCTATTACACCGCAATGCTATTACGCTCCGTTTTATGTTCCCTGTGAGATTTGAAAAAGGGTCAGTGGAAATGAGGGACTCAGTCACCATTAAACATGATGAGATATTTTACTAGTGTCACGAAAAAAATAACGGCACTGGTTTTTACAAGGAGTAGATTCATGTGCTTTAAACCCAAATCATGTTTAAAGCAATATATTGCTAATGACGTGTAATTAACTGACAATTACTGAACAGTGCATTCAGGCTCAATATCAATTAATTCAACAGACAAATTTCAATAATACTCTTAGCACGATACTAGGGACATGGGTCTCCTCTTGCACCCCCTTCCATGGTAGATGTGGGTGTTCCAGACGTACACACATGCAGGGGTCACACACAGCCCCTGGGTGTCCCCACTTGCTGGATCTCCTTGCTGGATGGGTGCTGTATCCCCGTGGTGTCCCAGGATAAGGGTCATCCCAGCCTCTGGAAGGAGGTGATGTCATAGCAAAAGTTCTCACAGCACCAAACCAGGTTCACTCTGCTGCTCTTCTCACTGAAAAATCTCTCTTCCCCCATTACACATTTCTAGGTTTCTTCTACACTTCTTTTCAAGCTGACTCCTTTTGTGTTGCCAGAGTCTCTTTACCTTTGGGGACTATGGCATCTTGGCCTGGATCAGAAATAGTATGTCCAGGGAGGTTCTTCTCCCTCTGGACTCAGCACTGGTGAGACCGCTCCTTGAATNTAGGGTCATTGGGCACTGTCAGAGGCTGCCCAGGGAGGGGGTTGAGTCACCTTCTCTGGAGGGGTTTAAGAGACGGGTGGATGAGGTGCTGAGGGGCATGGTTTATAGATTGGTGGGAATGGCTGGACTCGATGACCCAGTGGGTCTCTTCCAACCTGGTGATTCTATGATTCTGTGATTCTATACATGAAGACAAGTAACTTGGAAAAGAGCCACCCTTTGTGGTCTGAAGGGTTCCTTGTCCTACACTCCTAGATGGGCTGCAGTGGAGTGGATGACAGCATGTGGTAGGTTTGAATGCTTCATGGTGGCTGTTGCTATATGAGAGATTTTCCAGTGTTTTAGGGAGGGAGGAATGCAGACACCACATCCATACATCACGACCATAACATCATCTGTGACCATAACATCAGCCAGCCCTTCACTGCAGACTTTCTGTTTGCTTATTTATGTGAGAAAGGAAAACAGGTTGGAATACCCAGAGACCTCTGGAAAACTCCCAGCAATTGCGTGCTACACAAATATATTGAACTATGAAGTTCTTACAAATGTTCTAAAATTACCTCTTTTCTGAATTCAGTCTTTATCTTGCCTCAGATAGCAGCAAAGTTCATCTGTGCCTCTTTCTCTGTCAGCCAAACCCGCTACCTCTGCTGCAGTTGGATGGAACGTGTTGCCAGTAGCGCTGGCAAGGAGCTAGAAATACTCAAGATTTATAGCAAGTTATCAAAAGAGTTTGCAATAAATGGGGAAATCGCATCTGAACAGAGCAATTAATTCCTGTAGTAACTCTACGGAATTACACCTGGGATAAATTTGGACCATTATTTATTGTGTAAGTGGTAGCAGCACAGTAACTACGATTGTGTGTCTGAGGATCCACATGAAAAAGATACATGTGGCTTTTGTTTCCCCTGACTGTTGCTCATATTGTCCACAGATGGATGTTTCTGCTAAAAATTAACTGTGAAGCTGATGACTTTGTTTTTATTCAACTGAACAAGTCAAACAACTTGTTTTCCCTTCTTAAAAGGTTTATTTTGGCCTGTGGTAGGGCTGAGAATTAAGCCCTTGCAGCTGGTCCCAGTACTGATATCCAAAATCACAAAGGAAACCAACCCCAAATCATGAAACAGGATCACAAATTATCAGGTTTCTTTTACAGAAGGAGAAGGTCTCATAAGGAATGTTAGGCTTCTAAACTTTTTGGATCCAAAGGGGTACAAAATATTTGTTTTCTACAAAATATCTTCTGCCAGGCATGTGGGAAACACATGAAAAACAGAAGTTGTTTGATTTTTTTCCCATATTGTCAATATTCTTGTAGCTGGAGGGTCAAAATAAATATCAAATACAGCAAAAGTTTTATGATGATTGTCAAGGTAAGTAGCACAGCCTGAATGGCAATCGACTCAAAGGCAATGATTTCCATCCTTTCTGTCAGACAATAATCCCAAACAAGCAATGCCCTGCAGGGAATGATGTTTTCTGAGGTGTCCTGGTTTTGTTGGGTTAGGGTTAATTTTCTTCCTCATAGCTGCCACGGTGCTGTGTTTTGGATTTAATATGAGAATAATGTTGATAACACACTGAAGATTTACTTGTTGCTAAGCAGTTCTTACCCTATGTCAAGGTCTTTTCAACTTCTCACCCCACCAGCGAGGAGGCTGGGGGTGCAGAAGTTGGGAGTGGACACAGATGAGATAGACAACCTCAGCTGATCAAAGGGGGGGGTCTTTGTCTCAATCCATGAGTTTTTTTCTCTTTTACTTTTCAAATTATCCCCTTCATCCCATTGAAGGGGAGTGAGTGAGCAGCTGCATGGTGCTTAGTTGCAGGCTGGAGTTAAAACAAAATATGAGATGAGTGAGTCTTCTCATTTTGTGAGGTTATAGAATCTTAGAATCACTAGGTTGGAAAGGACCCATCAGGTCATCGAGTCCAACCATTCCTATCAAACACTAACCCATGTCCCTCAGCACCTCGTCCACCCATCCCTTAAACCCCTCCAGGGAAGGTGAATCAACACCCTCCCTGGGCAGCCTCTGACAGTGCCCAATGACCCTTTCTGAGAAATATTTTTTCCTGATGTCCAGCCTAAACCTCCCCTGGTAGATCTTGAAGCCATTCCCTCTTGTTCTACACCCTGTCACTTGAAAGAAGAGCCCAGCTCCTTGTATCAAAGTTTCTTATGTCACTGCAGTCCCTGGTAGTTAGGATGCTTATTACTAAGATCTAGGAACATCATTAAGCACAGGCATAATTACTTTTGTTCTTATCTTATGAGTATAACTTTTTCTCATTACTTTCTTGATTTGGTAACCGAGGGGGAGGAGATTGCCTGCTGCAGCCTTGCTACAATGCAATATTTTCCTGAATTTTTTTCAGACTTGCATTAGAGCAATCAACTTGGGAAAGCTGCAGCAATTTGCAGCAATCCCAGGTTTCCCTGCTCTAGATGAGTGGTTAGGTTTCTTGTATGTTTTGACCACTGCTACCAATTAAACACACTGAGACGTAAGCCACTTTTGCAGACTATTTCTGATTTTTTCTTCAAGCATCACAGAATGGCAGTTGGAGGGACTTTCTGCTCAGTTTCTTCCATCTTTAGCTGTTTTATTTTTTTTCCTGCGGAAGAGTTTAGTCCTATTTAGCTTTTTTTCTTCCTTATAGGCTAATCATAGTAAAGAATAGTTTCATTTATCAAAGTCATCCATGTATTTCACTTCATCTCAGGGGAGCTACTGTGCTGTCATCTTTGAACTTGAGCTAAAAAAAAAATCCAAGAAGAGGAGGCTCAAAATAGTCCTATCACAGTCTGAATGTAGCACTTATCTCATTTTTAAGTGTCTTGCTTTCAGGCAGATTTTCAATGGGGTTATTTAAGTAAAGGCTTTTTTTAAACTTTTGAGTTTCTGCTCTTGTAGCTAAGAATGCTCTGAAAAACGAGGGGAAGGCTGGGAAAGGTTCTGTTTATGTCTGTGCTGCCTTTTAGATGCTCATGAGCAATGAGGGGTGAGGGAGAGGAAAGCAAGAGAAAAGAAAGAGAAGTCAATGTTTTGGCAAAACAGCAAGGCTAAAAGGACATTCTCTACTGTATCTACCAAAGCCTCCAAACAGCCACATGTGACGTCTGACTGAGGTGAAGAGAAAGAGAAGAAGAAGAGGTGACTGTGTTGAGGATATTCATACTTCAAGTTCAATGATTTCTAAAATCCTTCCAATTTAGCTCTTTCTTTGCACATGTCACCAAATCAGAGCATCACTTCTGATGGTTTTGGAGTCATAAACTGTGGTAGGAGGGACACGGAGAGACAACAAATGACTTGCATTAGGAAAACATTAGGAAAAAAATTTCACAGAAAGTGTCAATGGGCACTGGAACAGGCTGTCCAGGGAGGTGGTTGAGTCACCTTCCCTAGAGGGGTTTAAGGGACACGTGGATGAGGTGCTGAGGGACATGGTTTAGTGATTGATGGGAATGGTTGGACTCAATGATCCAGTGGGTCTCTTCTAACCTAGTGATTCTATGATTCTATGATTTACCAGAAGGAGAGGACACCAGGGGTAGTGGTAAGTGCATAAATAACTTTTCCCTCCTCTCATGACATGTCTGTGTGCCCTGCCTCGGGCAGCTGAGGAGAGAGGCAGACAGCAGTAAATCATTCTGCTCTCACTCCTCCCATAGGAGAAATACCTGAGTGTCTGTGGTGATGGGCTTGTCTGGAACATTTTCTTCACCTCAACAACATGAGTGATTCTGTCAGAAGTGCAGGAGCTAACACTTGTGAGAAAATCATTCCCAATATGACTGGAAGCCATCAGCATCAGTCCTGAGAGCAGCCTGTCCCGTTACCTAATCTCAGATTCCTGCAGCTCCATTTCCCAATCGATTTTAAAGTGCAGTCACGGACACAGCATGCCCGCAGCCTCTCTTGCCAGCCCTGACTTGGGTCATAGCATGAAGTTATCAGTCACTCCTCATGGCAGAGCTGCCAATTCTGTGTTGCAAGGGATGATATAGAATCACAGAATCGTAGAATCACCAGGTTGGAAGAGACTCACCGGATCATCAGGTCCGACCATTCCAATCAATCACTAAACCAACGCCTTGTCCACCCGTCCCTTAAACATCTCCAGGGAAGGTGACTCAACCACCTCCCTAGGCAACATGTTCAATGTCCAGTGATGCTTTCCTTGAAATTTTTTTTCCTAATGTCCAGCCTAAAGCCTTCCATTTCAATATCTTTAACTCTTTCTACTAACGTCTGTAAAACAGTCTATAAAACACGAGCCGCTCACGCCTGTTTCATGTTTTAATATCTTACACCTGTAAATCTATAAGTGACACCTTAACTGCAGTAAGCACGGCTGTGAAACACTGCAGACTTTACTGGCCCGGGTAGATTAATACGTCTTCACAAAGCTTTGGAAAGGAGATAAAAACAACAGTCAGAAGAATGTGGATGTCTTCACTGCATGACTATGAACGTGGCATTGGGTGATTGCACGGTACTGCTGAAGGTCAGCAACGTGCAGGAACGTGATGAAGTGACTAGTAATAAAGATGTAAGGAATACTGAGGGTCATTTTCATTGCTGCATATAAATCAACTCATCTCAACCTCCGTTCCTACCTTTTTATACTGTATCATAAAAAGAAAGATGCAACAGAGTGGAAATAGTTTAGACAAAGGTGATCAAAACAGGCTAAAGAAAGGGAAGATTCTCTTTTGAGTGAGACCACTCTGGTACCTTCAGATTGGCCACAAATAAAACATATTTTGTTTGAAAAGAAGCAGTATATTTATGTACAGGGAGCAAGTGGATAAAATGATCTTGCTAATGTCACTCTGTTGGTCAGACCTGGGACCTTATTAATCTACTAAAGTTTGAATGTGGCCAGCAGCAAATTGCCATTTATAACTGCATTATCCTTTCCAAAAAAAACCTTTAACAACCTTAAACTCAAATCACCTGACCGTGGGTGATATTGTCCTCAGATGTAATGGTCACCATCCAGTCTGCAACTAAATTCTTGATTTATTAACTTCTGCAGTTGCTGATGATGCCGACTCTGCAGCTCATGCAGGCTAAAGGACCAAGGTACAAGCCTTCACTATTTTTTGCTATGGCTCTTTATTTAACCACAGCCCTTTTCCATTTAGAGAGATGAGCAATATTGTCTTTCCAAGACTAGACTGACAACACTTTAGTTTCCATTTGAGACCTCCTAATCTGCCTGGTACAAGTTGCTATTTCTTCTTTGATGTCTTATCAAAAGGTGATGATTTATATAATATGATAGCCTGGGGTTTGTGTTCAACAACTGATTTGAACATTCCCTGTTTGACCTTTTTGCTATGATATTACCCAGAAAGAGAGAGGCCTTGCTTAAACATACTTGACGACCTTCTTTCCTAGAAAAATTGAAATGGAAGACATAGAGCTACAAAGTTGAAGCTCAAAAAACACCGTCGCTCCTGAGTGCTGTCACGTGCTTCCCTTTTACCTCTCTGTTATTAATGTTTTAGCTTAAGAACCACAGACTTGTGTATTTTTCACCTTCGATTCGAGTCATTAACCTGTAGCTGATTCCGCGTCCTGCAACTGGGTTTTAAAGAGCTTGATACCAAATCTTTTCTATGTCCCTCTAAAACATGATTACACGCAGGCTGCTGACAAATTAAGCCAAGTCTGCTGCAGGCTTCTATTCATGTGAGAACAACAGGATTTTGTGTTTTATCATCTGCACTACAAACATCATTCTCTCTCCAGCCATTCCCTAATACTCCAGAGACATAAAAAATTATATGAGAGAAACAGTGAGAAAGAAGGAAAGTAATGAGCAGAGGCAGAGGTAAAAAGGAGGTCTTCTGAGTACAGACATTTAATGAGATGGAGAAGTGATGCACGTGCAATATGTTGGAAGGGAAAGGAGATACAGAAAGGGAAGATCTTTCTACAACAGTTTGCCTATTGTGTAAGAAGAGCAACTACTGCACTGAACTTACTATCAATTATGTTGCTTAAATATCTGCTTTGTGATAATTATGATATACAGGTGAGAAAAATCTCTGGTGCCTCAGTCAACATGACCAATAACTTAATTTGAATAGTAGGCATACAGCTCAATTCCATCTTCTTACAAATAACCTTTAACTCCAGCTCCTCAGGAGTCTTAAATAAGGAGCTGTGCTGATATAGAAGCACAGAATAACCAGGT
>WAAB01015750.1:0-17466 GCA_013389865.1 Piaya cayana
CCCCACCCCTGCCCCCATCCCTCGACTTAACTTTCAGACCACCAGATTTCCTCAGCAGAAAAAACCTTTAAGAGCATCAGCTCCCTGGGATGATCCTACAGTTGCCAGGTTCTGCTTTGCCATCTGCAAGAAAACCAAAGAGAAAACTAAAATAATGCAAACTGATCAACATCAGCACCTTACATGACAACTTGCTCTTCCTATCATGTTCTTCCACTCACTTGCTCCACAGCACTTCTAATGTCAGATGCTGCAGCTGTTATCACCCAGGGTAATTAAATTAAGAGAATTACTGTCGCACCTGTGAGTAGTCTGTCCCATGCTCCTTCTCCGTACTACCCAGCTCATCTCAAATGCTCTTCCTATTCCCAAGGTGGCCCACACAGTGATTGCCAAACCAAAAATAAATACTACGTTGCCAAATAATACTTTGCTCTTCTAGATGCACTTAATTTCCTCCTAACTGTCAGCCCCACAATGATGAGAATAAGCCTGTCTACCTCACCTGTGCCCCAAAATTCCATGCTGTCTGCTTACCTCTTCTCTCCTCCTCACCACTTAAGTTGTAGGACCAGTAGTGATGATACGCAGGACAAAAGAAAGATGAACCATGGAGATCTAAATTCTAGGAAGTTAACAGACTTTAGTCACAGGAGTGAACAAAAAGAACTTGAAAAAATATTCTTATTGAAAACCAGTAAATATTATTAACACAGAAGGCCTAAAAACATAGGACACTCACCACACAGCAATGGAGAGCGGAATTACAGAGACAGTCAGCAAATGAAAAACTAACAATAGTGGGATTTGAATATTCCAAGACCTAAATTGGAAACTCAATGACCGTAAAAACCCACAATGGATAACACGGACAAGGCAACAACTGCTGTGAGCAATAATAGAGTAAACTTCACTAGTAAGTTCAGGAAAAATCCAAAACTCTACTAAATTAGGGAGGCTTGCATGCCCACAGACTAGATGAAGAAGAGTTGCTCAGTTACTTACTGTTACAAGCCAAAATAACATCCAATCTCTTCCCCTAGAAATGCAAGGGAAATAAGAGGCAGAAAGCTGCACTGTAGACAGGTAGCAAGTCCATACTTTTAAGTAGCAAAAACTCTGATAATCATAGAATCACCAGGCTGGAAAAGACCCACGGGATCATCAAGTCCAAACATTTTCTATCAGCTGCTGAACCATGTCTCTTAGCACCTCACCCAAACTAGCTTAATCTGCTCAAAAACTATAGTGAACTGAAACAGCAACAAAGTCCTAATCACAAGGAAAACCTAAATGACCTTCCTAGGCAAGGCCTGTGGCTTATATACCTCCTGGGGCCTTCCCACCCACCACCTGTGAAAGGGGTGTGGTGAACCCCCTCACAAGTTTAAATAGGGCCTGGGGAGCAGCTGTGTTTTATTAACTCTGCCTTACATTCTCAGTCAGAACAACGCTACTACATGCCTGAAAGTATCCTTACAAGAACTAACAGCATGTGTGCTTTCACTGCGAGGCCAAAATGTCCCTCTAAGGTTCTGCTCAGAGAAGTGCTGCAGAAAAGATCCGTGTGTTGATATCTTTAAGATGTCTGAAGTAGTAGAGCTTTAGGGCATTTTCTTCCCCTCTCCCCCCACGCACACCAGCGCTCTGTAACTTAGAGGCATGGGACCCTAGTTGACTTGCTTTTTCTACATGCCTGGGATTCACAGGCCCCTGAAACTGGAGCCTGACTAATGATGTTGCACCAGTGACCGTATTGGGTTAGTTCTGTGAGAGGAAGGACTGCAACTCAGCTGATAAGAGCACAGGCTGTCTCTGTCCTTGATGTAAATATAGGGGTTTCACAGCCTTTCTTCTTATGTCTGGGGTCTACTATTATAGTTAGCTTCTCTATGACAGCTTTATTGTTCTTCTCAGCCTGGACATTTCAACCTGATGATTACACAAAAGATGGGGCTGTATGCAATGGTAAGGCTATTGGGAGAAAGGCAAGAAGAGGATCAATAACAAAAAGTTGAAAATGCCCTTTAGAGTTTGCTGCTTCATTGGCTGCTGAGAAATAGCACAGACTCCGTGATTTTGCTACTGTATAAGACAGATCAAAGGTGCTTAATCTATGCTCAGTTCTATCTAAACGGTGCATGAGAATACGATTATGTAATGCATAGAATCATAGAAGCAGGACCCAGCATTTGTCCTTGCTAAACCTCATGCCATTGGACTCCAGTGAGGTTCTTCTCCGTCTGTACTTGGCATAGGTGAGACTACTGATTGAATCCTGTGTTCAGTTCTGGGTCCCTCACCACAAGAAGGATGTTGAGGCTCTGGAGTGAGTCCAGAGAAGAGCAACAAAGCTGGGGAAGGGGCTGGAGAACAGGTCTTATAAGGAACAGCTGAGAGATCTGGGGTTGTTTATCCTGGAGAAGAGGAGGCTGAGGGGAGACCTCATTGTTCTCTACAACTACCTAACAGGAAGTTGTGGAGGGGACGATGCTGGCCTCTTCTCCTAAGTGACAGGTGACAGGACAAGAGGGAATGGCCTCAAGCTCCACCAGGGGAGATTTAGGATAGACATTAGGAAAAAAAATTTCACAGAAAGGGTCAATGGGCACTGAAACAGGCTAGCCAGGGAGGTGGTTGATTCACTTTCCCTGGAGGGGTTTAAGGCACGGGTGAACAAGGTGCTGAGGGCCATGGTTTAGAGATTGATGGGAATGGTTGGACTCAGTGATCCGGTGGGTCTCTTCCAACCTGGTTGTTTTGTGATTCTGTGACTCTGCCCAGTGGTCTAGCCTCTTCAGATCCTTTTGGAGCCTCCCTACCCTCCAGCAGATCCATGCTTCTCTCCAGCTTAGTGTCATCCTCAAACTTGCTAAGGGTACACTCAATGCCTTCATCCAGGTCATTGATAAAGACATTGAACAGGGCTGGACCCAGCACCTAGCCCTGGGGAACCCCTCTTGTCACTGGCCTCCAGCTGGATTTAAATCCATTTCCCACCACTCTCTGGGCCCGGCCAGCCAACCAGTTTTCCCCCCAGGAGAGTGTGCGCCTGTCTAGGCCAGAGGTGACAGTTTCTGAAGCAGAATGCTGTGACAAACTGTGTTGGAAGTTGAAGGACAGAGGAGAAAAAATAGGCGGAGTGAAGCGCAGCCTGAATTGATTAGGCCGTCTCTCTGCTGCCGTCGGGTGGCAGAATCGCGCTAATGCAGCCTGTATCGATTACTGGGGCTCTCTGCTGCCACCGGGTGACCGAAACGCGGTACTGCAACCCGTGTCGATTAACGGGGCTCTCTGCCGCCACCGGGTGACAGAAACGCGGTACTGCTGCCCGGGTGCCCCGCACGCCCAGTGGAGCGAGAGAGCCGAGCTCTCTGCTGTCACTGGGAGACTTAAGTGTATTGCGTCGGTGGTTTAATGAAAGTTTCTATGTAAGTAGCACGGCTAGGCTTGATTTAAATTACATAAGTTAACTTCATATATTTATCCATTAATTATCATAATTCTTGTTAAAATTTTGTCCAGAGTACAGTGAATATTTTACTCTCTGAGATACGATTTTAAGAAGCGTATCAATAAGTTCCATAGAACACGGGTTCACCAAAGTCAGGGCTTGCCAAACAAACCTGATCGCGTTCTGTGATAAAGTAACTTGACTAATGGATGAGGGAAAGGCTGTGTATGGATCTTCCCGGACTTCAGTAAATCCTGCTTAGGAAACTGTCACCTCTGGATTGCACAGGCACTCACTCTCGAGGCGCTGATTGGCTGCTGGTCGCGGACCAGATGAGCCACTGCACATGCGTGCTGTACAGCATGGCAGCGGCCTTCATGAAGGCAATGTGTATGCGTGTATCTAACACGGCATCGCCCTTTTGGGGTCAATGCGCATGCGTGCAACCCAACAAAGCCTCGCCCTTTTGGAGCCAATGCGCATGTGTGTATCCAACATGGCAGCGCCCTTTTTGGAGTCAATGCGCATGCGTACCATCCAACATGGCGCGTCTTTTTGAGCCAATGCGCATGCGTACTCTCAGCATGGTGGCCCTTCTTGGAGCCACTGCGCATGCGTACTGTCCAAGATGGTGGTGCCCTCAGGGAGGCACTGCGCTTGCGTGCCGTACAGCAGGTCGGCACGCTTGTTAACTATTGCGCAAGCGTGGTGCCCGCCCCCTCCTCCTCCCCTCCCACAACGGGTAATCCGTCGGCGCTGATTGGCTGCCGCACCGCAGTGTCAATGGTCGCGCTCACCGCGGGGCCTGTTTTAATGGCAGTCTGTCGGCACCGAGCGCATCCGAACGGAGCCGAGCCGAGCGGAACCCAGCGCAGCCTCAGCGAGCCGCGCGGAGCCGAGCCGAGGGAACTCGGGCACCCCGGGCAGGGACAGGGGGTACTTCGGGGCGCTGTCACTCTCCCAGCCCCAGCCTGCACCCCGGTGGCCGCAGCCGGCGGCGGGCGGCCGGAAGGGCAGCGAAGAGCATTGCTGAGCCGTACCGAACGGCGCCGCGCGGAGCCGACAAAAGCCGAGTGGATCCGAGGGTAGGGCCCTCCCCCCAGGCGCTCCTCTGGGACTGACTGGCCGCCGCTGTGAGCGACGCACTGCTCAGCCAATAGAAATGCCAGTATGCGTGCCCGCCCCCTTGGCGTGCTTCCAGCGTTAATTTGCGTTCGCGATCTGAGCGACGCGTGCCTTAGCCAATAGAAATACTACCTGGCGGGCCCGCCCCTTAGCAGTGTTCGAGTTCTGATTAGCTGCTGTGCTCTGAGCGACACCTGGCTTAGCCAATGAAAGAGATCACTGCAGCGTCCGCCCCTTGGCACTTTGCTGTCGCTGGTTGGTTACCACATTCTGAGCGACGCACGGCTCAGCTAATAAGAGCGCTCACTCCAGAGGTAAGTCCTCCTCGAAGAATCGCCCACAAATTTGGGTAGGAAAAAGGGGAGAAAAAGCAGTGAGTTTAAGGAGGGGGTGGAGAATCTTTAAACTATTCCTGCAGTGCCGCGCTGCGACCACACGACGACAGCACTGAGCACGGGCGGCACCCGAGCACCCGCAGTACCAGCTTCCGCCACACGGCAGCAGCACTGAGCTAGCTTCGCCATTTTTACCATTTTATCCATTTTTGTGATAGACAAGAGCAACCGCTGAATCGGCCGGAGCAGCAGCTCACAGGACGCTGCCTGTACAATCCTCACCCGCTGCTGGGCTTTGGAGCATTGCAGACCGCACCCTCCCTCGGGCTGACCCTGACCGAGACGCCGGCACTTTGGTTCGGTTCCGTGGAGCACGGACACTCCCGGACAGCCGCACGGCAAACAGGGCTGCGCTAACGTTCAGCTGCGGCTGCAGGCTTTGCACTTCAGCACTGAGGGGAGAGTTTCAGACCTGTCTACAGCCAGGAAATCTCACTCGCCTTAACTGCTCTCCAAATAGTTTTGGGGACAGCCCCATCGGGACAGCCCCTACGGGGCCCGGGGCGGGGCGTCGCCTGGCAACGGGAGACGCAGCGCTGGAGGCCAAGGCCCCGCCCGGTGTGGCGCTGCCGGAGGGGCGCTCCCTGTCCGTGGGGCGCTCGCTGCCTGTGGTGAGGAGAAGGAGGAGGAAAGCTGCCGGCTGTCCACCCCTCTCACCCTCCCGGGCCCCGCTAGGCAGAAAGGCTACCGTGCCCCCCGGGCGGCGCAGTGGTTCCAGGCAGGGCGGCAGCCATGGCCGCACTCACCCTGTCCCAGATGCTGGATGCCGCCCTCGGCTCTCCCCGGCTCGTCGACTTTGGGGAGTTGCGCAGCTTCCTGCAGGCCATGCTCCGGTACCTGGGGCTGCAGGATCTGCCTGCCCAAGAACAGGAGCACAGCCCAACCCACTTCCAGGGGGGGCACCAGCCCACCAAGGGACACCCTGGAGAAGAAGGGAGACAGAGCAGAGGCCTCGGTACGGGGCTTGAGCCACTCGGTCACACAAAGGACATGCTACAGGAACCTATGAGCAGCCCTCAGGTCACCTCTGCAGCCAGCGACATGGGGCAGATGGAGAAGATGGAAGCAAACACGAGTGGCGTCTCCAAGGTACAGGGTCTTGCTGCTGCCCTTGGTGCTCCCCTGCAAGATACCCGCTCCTCTGGGGTCCACACTGCCACTGTACTGCCCTCAGACCAAAGTCTGGTTTAAGCCCCAGCTCGCTGCAGCACATGGGAAAGAAATAGAGCTTTGCAGAGGAAGAGCTGGGGCTGAAATGGTGCTCCAGTTGCTCTGGGTCCTCTCCATGTTGCCGTCAGTGAGCTGTGGTGGGTCTAACATAGCCCTCAGGTCCCTTAGCTCCACTGACTGGGCTGGACCCTGTGCTGTCCCCAGGCTCTGTGTAGGCCACAGCTGGGTTGGAGGTCCTTGTACTCAGGGACCCTTCCCTGGGACTCACCCCTCCTATCCCCCCTCTTCCAGGCTCTCCTCGAGGAGATCAGCAGGATAAAGGCAGCACAGTCCTGCATGGAAGAGGACATTTGGAGGATCCAGGAGGCGGTTGGCTTGGTGAGCTGCTGCCAGTGACCCTGGGAAGGAGCTGAGCCCTCACTCCCTCTCTGCCCCACTCCCCATCCCCCTGCCACCCCAGCCCCTGCCCTGTGGCCACCCACCATGAATTGCTCCAGAAAGCAGAAGTGGGAAGGGTGTCCCAAAAGGTGACTGTGGGAGCTCAGCCCACCCCATCTGGAGCCCAGCACCCTCTGCCTGCCATCGCTGCCCCGGGGAGGGCAGAAACAGGCACTTGCCTGTGGGTCAGCGCTGCCTGGGTCCCGTCCCTAGGTCCCATCCTACACACACACACACACCCCCACACCCACACACACCAGCTCTGTGGCCAGGCTGACCCTGAATCCTTTCCTTCCCCAGAAAAGACTGGAGAAAAGACTGGAGGAAAGGCTGAGGTTCAACCCAGCCCTAGAGGAGGTGAGCAACATGGTGTGCTGGGAGGTGCTAGAGGATTACCTGGTGGGCAGCAAAGCAAAAGGAAAAGGAAGTGAGAAAGGTCTGGCAATGGTGAATGCTGGGGCATCCCAGCTGCAGGACTGAGCAGGACCGCAGCCCCAGTGCTTCCAGCCACTGCGTGCCCTGAAGCCTCTGCAGAGCTTTGCTCAGCACCACTCTTTGAGTTCCTGCGTTACCTGTGGCATTGACATCCTACAGCAGCCCCTCTACAGGGCAAGGGAGCACCCAAAACCTTTGGGGTGACTGCACAGCCTCACATCCTTGCTAGATAGTGGGACAGGGCCATGGCCATGGCTCCTCACCCTCCCAGTATCGCTGGAGCTGGAGTGGATGGGAGCATGGGATGGAAGGGGTTCATTTTAGGGCAGATCCCAGCATTTAGCACTGTGAGATTGTTTCCAGATCGCTCCTAGGGCTGCTGTTCCTGACATGTGGGCACACCCCATTGTGCTAGGCAGCGGGTCTGTTCCAGGAGGTCTGGAGCACTGAATGCCATTGCTAAAGCAAAAACTGCCTTACTGTTCTGGAATGTGGAGTCAGTCAGGTGTTTGCTGATCCTGTGGATCAGCTGCTAAAACTCTGCAGGGGGGCTGAGAAGGGGCCGGGCAGCTGTGGTCATGGGAGCTGGGTGTCTCCATGGAGCAGTCTTTGCTTTTGGGCTCTGGTGCTGTACTTGAGTTTGGCCCTGTGAGGCAGCGGTTTGGGGACAGGGACTGGAGACACAGAGGATGAAAGGGGTTGGAAGGCTGTCCTCGCTACTACATGGCTGCTTATAAACCTGCTCCCTTTTGCCTCTTCTTCCCAGCAGGGCAGTGAGGGCCAGTCAGCCCCTGCTGAGCCCCCCAAGTCAGACAAGGACACACAGTGCAGGCCAAGCTCAGCACTGGGGCCAAAGGGACCACCTGAGAAATGGGCAGGTGCACCCTCAGATCAGGCGAAGACTTCTGATGCCAGTGCCAGCACCCCAGGAACACAGCCAGGGTCCTCTGGCACCCAGACCCCCATCCTAGAAATACAGCCAAGGTCCCCCAGCAGTCAAACCAACATGCTGGGAATGCAAGCAGTACTTCCAGGGGCTCAAGAAGAAGGAGCAGAAGTTCAGCCAAGCTGCAACATGGAGATGGTGGCGGCCCTTTGCCAAATCAGGCAGCTCAGCCACCTCTATGCCACCCTGAAGGAGCAGGTGGCACAGCTGGCAGTCACCAAGTCAGACCGCACTGAACTCGAGAAGTTCCACCTGCTCTTCCCAGAGGGAGGTGAGAGTCTTGGCAGGGTTGGCAGGGGCTGTTTGGGGTGGGAACACCTGGGTCAGGGACTCGCCATACTTAGAGCCTGGCCCCAAGGGTGAGACTTCATCACTGGACTGTGTGTTCCCTTGGACCGTGTCTCTCTAGGTCAGGAGAACATCACCAGTGTCCTGGCCGATCTCTGGGGCCAGATGTCTTCCCTGCAGGGCCTGGCCAGTGACCTGCAGGGCGAGAAGGGCAAGGTGAGCCTGAGGCTGGCTGTGGGGATGCCACGGGGGAGTTGGGCAGGAAGGGGGCAGCCAAAGGGCCCCCATGCTGAGGTAACACAGGCAGCTGTGCCCTGACTCTGCCCCACCACTGTTCCCAGATCAGGCAGCTGGAGGATGCTCTTGGAAAGCTGCAGGTGGCTGAAGCTGACTGGACAGCGCATGGCAGCCACCAGACCACCCTGCAACTGGGGTAAAAGGACAAGAGAGGGTTTCCTATACCATGGTGCGGCGAGGGAGCCCGGGAGAGGCTGGAATCATTGCAGATTGCAGCACACTCCTACACGGTGGCTAAGCCTGTCCGTGCCTGTGCCTCTGCCTCTGTGACCAGGTTGGTGCTGCAGCAGTTAAAGCAGGAGATGGGAGAGCAGCAGCAGAAGACCCAGGCCATGCTGGAGCAGCTGGTGGCCAAGAGTGCTGACCAGCTGCAGGCACAGGTGAGCTCCGGGGGGAGCACTCCTCTAGCCCACTGGCTCAGTGGGTTGATCCTGGTGGGGTTCCTGGCCACGTTGCTGGGCTGGATGGGGCCATCAACCCTCCAAAGCACCCGGGGTTTTTGACTGCATCCATCCCACCTCAGAGCCCATTCCTTCTCCCCTTCCTGCAGGTGGACAAGCTGAGGGTGATGGTGGAGAGCCTGAGGCAGGCAGAGGTGCAGACAGCACGCCCCATCTGCAGCGGGGACACCAGCATGCAGGTGGAGCAGCTCCCGCAGCACTATGAGAAGCTGCGGGAACAGGTGGAATCCTTTGTCTGCCAGCAGGCAATGGGCAAGGTGTCCAGGCAGCTGCGGGAGAGGAGCCAGGTAGGAAGATGCTGGTGTATGGGCCTTGGGAAGGGACTTCCGGCCCACAACCTGATTAGCTGTGCTTTGCTGTGACATGGAGGAGCCCATCAGTGCCCCCTAACTTGGCTTGTACAAGTCAGCAGCATGGAAGGAAATTAAAACCTTGGGGCAAATGTCCTGCTGGCACTGACAGCCTGTGGCTACTGGCCAACCCCCCTTGCACAGTACTGCCTTGCCATCTTCCTCCCTGAAGCAGGATGAGAAGCTGCTGAAGCACATCCAGGTCACCATTGTGCAACTGCAAGGAGAGAACGAGAGGCTCAGCTCCATTGTGGGAAACCTCCAGGACAGCTGTCAGGAAAAGCAGAAAGATATTGAGGTAGGTGGCTGAGAGCCCTGTTGGGTCAGAGAATCCTTCAGGCCACCCCACGCTGGGGACCATAAGGGTTTTGTCCCGCTGCTAACCTGCTCGCAGCCCTATGCTGCTCCAAAATACCTTCCCTGGAGTTTTTTTCTTTGGGCTTGGTGTGTACTCAGCTGTCTAGGAGGCAGCTTCAGCCCTGTCGTGGCATCATGGGGCGCTTTCTGCATTGAAAGGTTCTGATCCGGTCCCTGGAGAGGCTGGAGAAGGAGAAAGCAGACAAGGAAGACCTGGGAGTTGATGTGGTATGTCCTTGAGGGGCCCCAGTGCCAGGCTAGGGGATCCCAGACAGGGTGACAAATGCCCCTTGTCCCTTGGGTACTCCGTGGAAGACCCGGACAGAGGGAGGGAGGTTTCCCAGGCCAATTGTGGGTCCCTCACCAGGCCCTGCTGTCTCCCTCCAGGTCCCTTTTGCTGGTGCAACCAAGCCCACAGGGGCGATGGAGTGAGCAGGGCTGTGTTGCCACTTCTCTGGCTCCTTCTGACACCAGCAGGCCCTGCCCATCTCCCATCAAACCTTCCCCACCTCTCCTGCCTTTTCCTGTTGCCAGAAAGCAACCAAATCTGCCCTGGGTGGCAAAGTCAGCTGCAGCCAGTTTGAGGCCAGCATGGAGCGGCTGATGGAGATGATGGAGAAGATGCAGAGCCAGGGGGTGGCCCAGGAGCAGGGCTTGCAGCAGGTCCAGCAACAGCTCCGGGAAGTGATAGACTGCAAGGTGAGAGATGGCCCATCTCAATCGTGAAAAACTGGCACCTTCAAGGCTTGGCAGCCTAAGCCAGCCTGCGTGTGAGGGTCCCACCCTCATGGCTCTCCCCCTGGGGACTGCCACATTCTACCCTGGGGCAGCTGGCTGAGAGGGTTAATGTGTCCACAGCTGGACCGCCTGGAGCTGGGACCCGTCCAGCAGCAACTGGAGCACTGTAAGAACATCCTGAAGCAGCTGAAGGACAAGGAGCTGCAGACAGAAGCTGATGACGCAGCTGGGATTAAGTGAGTGCGATGGGGACAAGGGGTCCTTCAGGGACAGCCCTCACCTCGTTTGTGCCCTCTGGCCATCACGGCCTGTCTGGTATGCTGGCACAGGACCGATTTAGCCAGTGAACCTTATGGTGAGGAAGTAGCTGTCTTCTCCGCCCACCAGCAGCCAACAGCAGCTTCCTGACACTAGAGAAGGCGTGAGGAGGGGGATGCTGCAGGATGGGGCCCTCCCAAATTGACACTGAGGTGTGGGTACAAACACTTTCTGCGCAGGGGATGGCAGGCTGGGGTTCACTCCCTGTCCCTGCCCATGCTGGGCAGCTGCCAAGTTTCAGAGCAGGTGGCAGGGCTGAGGATAGCATGTCCTGGTCCTTGGGCAGCTGTGACAAAGCTCATCCCAAGCACCATGGAAGCACTGCATTCCCCAACCCCACCTCGCCCAGCGTTTTTTCCCAGGCTGGGAGCATCCCACACCAGCAAGAGGTACCAGAATCCCTTTCTTTGTCCTTGCCAGCACCCCCATTTTCCATAGGACTGGAGCACTGTGGGTACCTGTGGGAGCATTTCCTGAGGTGGTGGGAGGGTTTGGACGCTCCTCTCTGTGGTTTCTCTGGTACAAGGTTGAGGATTTTCCCAGGTGGAGCCCACAGCCAACCACTCTCCCTCCCTATAGTCCTTTGATTCTGGAAGCAGACAGCAGGTAGGGGTCTTGAAGGGTGGTAGGGGATAAACTAGTCTCAAACCCCTGTGGTTCCTCCTGGAAAAACCACAACCTGCTACAGGGAGGTGCCCAGCCCCTTGCTGCTGCCTGCAAGCTCTGTCCCCTAGAAGCTCACTCAGCCTTTTTCTCACCTCTCCAGGTATCCACTGGCCCATTGTCACTGCTTGTCTTGCGACCATCCCCTCAACAAACCAGCACCTGGCCCGTGAGTGGTACCCAGCACCATGGGGGTAGATGTGTGCTGGCAGTGCCCTGCTGTGCAGGACACAAGAGCTTGGGTGTCTGCCAGAACATCTGACCCTGCCAAGCCCCCTCCTGAGCCTGGTCTGGCAGCAGGGAGACAGTAACCCCTGCCCAGGGACAGGGGGCTGCCATCCGGTACAAGCCCATGGGTTTGGGGTGCTACTACAAGCTTGGGTGGGTCATTGGTCCCCTGTCACCCATATGTGGCTCCTGCCTTCCCCAGCAAAAACATGGCTCTCCCATTGTTGCCGCTGATGCTCCCCTGCTTTGCCAGGAGAACCCCCACTGTCCTCAAATCACAGGAAACACAGCAGCACAACAGGTAGGGGAGACAGGTACCCATCCGTGGCCCTATAGGTGCAGGGGTGGCCTGGCCCCAGCCCCAGCGAGGGAGAGCTCTTCCCTGGGTGGAGGCTGAGGAATCGGGGTTGGCAGGGGATCTGGACAGGGCAGAGGTAGGCAGAGACACTGTGGTGAGGTACCTGTGCTTGTCCTGGCTTTGAGGGGTTTTATAGATCCCCTCAAGCTTTCCCATCTGGCCCAGGTCGCTTGTCTCGAGGGCACTGAAGCTGTATGTGATGTGTCTGACCTCATGCTTGGGGAGGGATGTCATGTGCCTCCTGAAAAACTAGTCACTGAAACGAAGCCCTGCTGCTGGGACAGCTCAGCTTGTTTCACGGTGTCACTTGTGTGGGGCGCAAGGACCTGCCACAGCCGCTGCCAGCTCACAGGGATTGTAGGGAACAGAGCCAGCGTGACTGGGTGGGCAGGGGTCTCCTGCGGCAGCCAGAAGGGAGCTGGGAGGGACATATCCCAGCAGGGAGCACCTCTAGGCCTCCTGCCTGGCATAGGGGGGGCACATGGTGCACTGCAGTGCTGAGCACCCCTATGCCCCATACCCCAGGAAGCAGGCAACTGAGCACAGCTTCCCCAGCGTGCCACGGAGCAGCGGCGGCCAGCACACCATCACCTACCTGCTGCAGAGCTGCCAGCTTCTCCAGCCCAAGCCACCCAACACCCCATGGCCGAGGCAGGTAGGTATATCAAAGGCAAGGATACCGCGGGGACAAGCAAGGCTGGGAAGGTGATGCTGAGCACAGATGGGGGTCCGTGCCTCAGTTTCCCCAGGGAGAGCTGGGGGTGGAAGGTTGCTTGGGGATGCTTGATTCAGTCCCGTGTTTCAGCCCAGCTGCTCTCCTTCTCAGGCTAAGGAGACAGCACTGTTGGGCTGCAATGGCCGCATCTACCAGGGACAGCAGAAGAGGCAGCAGCCTGCACCTGTGGGCAAAGGTACAGCTAGGGTAGGTTTGTGTGGGGATCCCACAGGTGTGAAGAGGTCAGTGGAACACGCAGGGGACCTGCAGTATCGGGAGGTCCTGAAACAACAGCATGTCTGCTTCAGGGTGGGGCAGGACCCCATTTCTGGGTATCTGCTGCTGGGCAAGGGCCCCATCCTGGGTTGGCAGAGCTGATCTAGGAGCTGCAGAGGTCTCAGCCTTACCCCTTCCCCCACAGGCTCTGCTGCCTTAACAGAGGACAGGCCAGAGTCCTCTAATGGATACCCCTCCTGGACATCGAAGGACCTCCAGCCCCTGCGGGAGAGATCCAGGCACCCAACAGCTGAATGGGATGGGCTGGGGGAGCTGCTGTTAAAAAAGTGATTTTTTGATTTTATTATTTTTAGATCAATAACAAACCTTCAACCTGTTGTTATTGTACGTTTTCCTTTTTTTTTTCTTTTTTTTTTTTGATTGATTTGAAAACTAAAAACCCCACCCCAGATCTTCCCTTCCCGAGGAAGAGCCATGGACGGAGGTCACAGGGACAGGGGGGCACCACCTTGATCAACCACAGCCCCCAGTTCCACTTCCCTCCATCCCCGGAAGGGTGCAGAAGGAGGGAGGATGGGGTGAAGGGGGAGTGTCCATGGGGTCTGTGCAAGAAGCCAGGCTGAATTTCAGAAGTCAGAGGAGAGGTGAGCTTTGCTCTGGGCACTGCAACAAGCGTCCAGGAAATCCAGAGGCAGGGGTGGGTCCAGCATCTCCCTGTCCCCATGGCCATGATCCAGGGTGTCGACACCTGCCTCCATCCACTTATTTTTCATTACTCCCCCACTCCCCAGGGCATTATCTCCTGCCCTGCTGCAGGGATGCTGGAGGGGCAGGGTGTAGGGAAACTGCCCCCACCCCACAGAACCTCTGTGCTGCTGCCTCTTTCTCTCTGGTTTTATATACATTGGATATATTTATATATTATAGTTATATATTTTTTTAAAAAATGGATAGAGGCTCTCATGGGCTGGTGCCCTCCCTGGCAGCATGACCCTCCCTAAAAATAATAAGACCTAGAAAATCATTCCAATGCGTTTCTGGGGGAGCCCCTGCTCCCAACGCCCTGGCCTGCACCCTCCCCCCTGCCTTGATTCTCCCCTCCCTCTGCCAACCCAGTCTTATCTCTGGCCATCCATGGTGGGGACAGCTTTCTGTGAGGGGGTGGCAGGCGGGGGATCAGGGGGCCAGGCGGGCTGCGGGGGGTGCAGGTGGTGGTGGAGGCCGTGGGCGGTGGGTGAGGAGGGGGGCAGCCAGGCAGGCTGGTGGCTGGGGGGCGAGGAAGCCCAGAAGGGGCTGAAGCTTCCCGGGGGAGAGCAGGCCATGGAGGTGATGGGGCTGTTACTGCTCTGCAGGCTCTCCGAGGTCCGCAGCTTGGAGAACATGGCCAGAGCATCCGGGAAGTTGGGTGGTGTAGCTGGCGTGTTGCTGGGGGTGCACATCTGCAGGGGAGAGAAGAGGGTTGGTGTCAGATTGTTCACGGGTACTTTTATGATCCCAATCTGCCAAGGAGCCAAACTATCACTGCAGATCCTGACTGTATCCGACACCTGGGATCCCCGGCCCCAGGGCATACTTGGAGCCTAGCTCTGGCTGGTCTTGTGGCCCACAGTGCTGCTGTGCAGCCCCCAAGGGTTTGGGTTGCTCCCCTAAAGGCATGGGAGCTGCCCAACGAGAGTCTCCAGCCCAACCTGGGAAGGACATTTTGAACCATCCAGCGCGCTCAATGTGCTGGACCGATGGTGGGGTTTGGGGGGGGGGGTAACACATGACACTGCTCTGATGCCATGTGTCCCATGGGGAAAGCAGCAGGGATGGGGCTCATGCAAATGGGTCCAGCACAATGGGTAGGGAGTGTGCTGGCGTCCCACCTGGCCCTGCAGGACGCCCACATCAGGCAAAACACAGCCTGGCTGCATAGGGTGTGTGCACAGGGAAGGGGTATGTGTATTGATGGGGTGCACATGCAGGCAGGGTGTGTGGCCGGGGAGACGCACTGGGCATGATACACCAGGAGGGCATGCATGGACATGGAGAGCACACATCAGCGTGGCTTAGCCCCTCTGGGTTAAATCCACCCTGAATCCCTGTTGCCTTCGTGGAGCTGTGGCGTCCATCAGAGCCCAGGCTGCAGCTGAGTGGTACCCCTTGCTGCCGTGCTGCTCATGGGATGTCAAGCAGTGCCGGCAAGGGGCAGGGCAGCATCCGCTGTCTCTGGCCTTTGCTGCTTTTAGCAATGGTGAACGAGGGAGAGGCTTTTGATGGGCAACAGCTGCTGCATTGTCTTCCCAGGCCTTATCTGAAGATATGCTCCTGGCTGGTGCTCAGCAGTCCCACCTTTTCCCTAGCCATGAAAACATCCCCATCCCAGCCACCTCTTGTGATCAGCAGGATCAAGGGACAGGCCAGACATGCTGCAGGTGCTCTCTGCTCCCCACTGCTGTGGCCAAACCCCATCCGGGCAGGTCCCAGCTGGAGCCCTTGGAAGAGGGGGTGCTTCCCCAGCCTCTCCCAGCTGGTGGGAAGCAGCGGCTGGCAGAGCTATACTGGCAGAGGGATAGATGATCCCTCATCAGCATGCAAAGCTAGTGCACCCCAAAACTGCAGTCACAATCAGGCTGACACTGAACAGCGTCATAGTGAGCTGGGGATGTTTCTCCCTTGCTACAGTCTTTGGGAGAACTTGTTCCAAAGCCCACCTCAAAACACTGCTAAGCCAGCTTTTTTTATTTTGTCTTTTTTTTTCTAAATAGCCTATGCCAGTCCTGAATGGAGGTCAGATGCAACACTGGAGGAGTCATAGTGCTCTGAGCTTCTGGGCTGGTGTTTGCTGGATGAAAACATTAATTGGAAAGAAGAATTGCCATGCAATTCCTGCCTTCCTCCTCCAGCCCTCTGGCTGAGGAGCTTGGCTGTCAGAGGGTCAGTCCCAGCAGGGGCTGCAGTACGGCTGTGCCAAACAGCTCTGTTGAGTCCCTTCCTGCAGCCCAGACCCCCAGGGGTTTTGCAAGGCTCAGGGAGCCTCGTCTCTGTAGGGTGAGACGAGCCGCCCCACAATACAAACCGCCACCATGAAGCCGTTCGTCTCACTCTCTGCCCTGGGCCACGTGTGGCATTTTAAGCTGCAGAAATAAGGATTACAGGGGAGCGTAGAGCAGCAAAAAAATGCCATAAATGCAAGATGGGAGTATCTGAGGAAGAGGTGAAAGGTATTTGGTCACCACATGGTGCACACAGTGCCAAGAAAACACAGGAGGAAGGGTGAGAGTCAAGCAGTTCTGGATCCTTGGCGCTGGGCTAGCTGGGGGCAATGGAGTGACCACTGTACTCAGGGCAATACATGTGTCTTGCTTAGCACCAGAGAATGCAGGGATGCAGAGCAGGTTTCATCAGAGCTGCTTTGCATCCTGCTTCCGGCAGCGCTCACCAACAGGAATCACCCCAACTAAGCTTTTGGCATATAAACACAGTGAAGCCTGAATCCAGCCAGCAGCTCCTGCTTTCTCTCATCCCCTTCCCCACCACAAAAGAGGGGTTTTTTTTTAAATGACCTTTGCCAGCTCCCCGAGACGTCTAGAAAACATGCAGGGGGAGGAGGAAACAAAATAAAAGGGGCTTAATGGGGAGCCAGCTGGAAAAATTACTTTCTTGGAGAGAAGATTTGCTCCCAGCAATAAGGGACTGGCTGGTGATTTCCTGACGGCAGCAAAAAAAGGGGGGAAAAAGGGCAAAGTTCAGATTTGGTCTTTTCCCTATGTGCAGCACCGTTTAGGAAATAATAATAATAATAAAAAAACAGATTAAAAAACACAACAAAAACACCCAGAGGGGAATAACTTCCTCTCCTCGGCCAAGGGAATGCGCCCTCGGCCAAGGTCAAGCAGTGTTTGGGGTAAGTGTTTGGCACCGGTGACCCCCCCCAACCCGGAGGAGCCCCGACTCTCAACGCGATGTTTGCAGAGAGAAACTATTTCCTGGCAGACATTTTAGCTCGTGTTTACATTCGCCGGCTGCGTGCTCCGCCGGGCGCGGAGCAACATGGCTGGCAGGGGAGCTGACAGCGCCGCGTCCCGAGAGACTCGGGGGGTCCTGAGCCGGGGACGGGTGCAGATGGGGGTTGGCAGCCCGGGGGGTATAGGAGCTTTTGGGAACGAGGGGTCCCACTTACCATCTGCGGGGGGTGGTGGCTGCTGGGAACGTTGGTCTCCTGGAAGAAGGCGCTCAGGGCCGTCTGTGGGGACAAGGCGTCAGCCCCAACCCACTCGAGACAAAGGGAGAAGGGAATCACGCCATCCCCCTCCCGCGGGGCCACCCCGGGGGTCACCCGCGCGCCGCCCCCGGGCTCGGGCAGGGGAGCCCGGTGCCCCCCCCACCCTCGCAGGCGCTGCTCCCGCGCCGCTCGCTCGGGCCCATCCACCGCCGCCCCAGCGCGGGGGGCGCGGCTCGGGCGAGAACCGACCGAAGGAGCACGGGGCCGCCGGGGCCGCCGGGGCCGC
>WAAB01015750.1:17477-45824 GCA_013389865.1 Piaya cayana
GGCGCGCGGCACGGCCCCGCCCCGGGCCGCGATTGGCCGCCGCCGCGCCGCCCGCCCCCACGGGCGTTCGGTTCGAATCTTCCAGGGGCTCCGCCGCCGCGCCCCGCCCCGCCGCCGCCCCATTGGCCGGCGCTTGTGTTTTGGCTGCGGGCGGCGCCGCAATTGGCTACCGGGCGGGCGCGATGCGAGGCGCTGGTGACGCCACGTTCATTGAGGAGGTTTATGGCGGGGGGTGTTGCTGCTCCACGGCTTTCGCTGCCTCCCCACCCCTTGCCGGGACCCCGTTGCCCTTGGGGCGGGGACGCAAGCCTGAGGCCGGGGAGCAGGAGAGGACACCCAGCCTGATTTATCTCGGTGCCCCGCTCCCATAGAAAAGCGGGAGGGGCTCAGCTCCCAGGTTTGGGGAGTTTAGGGATTGGGTTTGAGTTTTTTTGGTAACGAAACATTTAAAATCCTTGTGGCTTCAGCCACAGCGGGTGAGGAAGGGCTTCCCCTCACCGGCTGGTTTGGGGACTGAGAGAGAGAAGTGCGATGCACACCTGGAAATGTTTAATTAGAAAGGGAAAAGCAGCATTTGAAACCCTAATGAGTGGACCCTAACTGTGGACTTTGCAAATGGATAGTATGAAAATAAACCGAGCAGAAAAGAGCCATTGGAGCTTTGCATGAGGCAGTAGTGGAAAGCCAGTCAAGGGAGATGCGCTGAAGAGGCTGAGGGAGGCTTAGAGTGCAGCAATGGATATGGAGGGTCCCACTTGCACAGCTGGTATTTGGGCAGCTCGTCCGCAAAATCAGCCCTGATGTGGGCGGAGGTGTGAAAGGAGCAATCCCAGGGGAAGCCAGGACCCTGAACTTACCTGCCTCCTATGTGCAGTCCCAGTGAGTGCTCAGACCTCCCACTTGCCAGAAACACCCACTTAGGTGTACAGCGGCTTCCAGCTGAGTTAGCAAAACTGTGAGTAACTGACCTTGCGTTAGTGCCTGCCTGGAAAATGCAGGGAAACGTTGCTTGTGAGCTCTTGCTCAGAAACCAACAGGGCTTGCACACGCAATGGACATCCCAAACCATGATGAAACAGGGTTTGTGACATTTGGAAGAGCAGGCAGGACCTTCAGTTCTTCAAAATGAAACTCTTTACCTAGCCTGGCTACAGAGACGCCAGCCTGCTGCAAACACCTTAGCTTTTCCCAACACACCATCTAACTGGTGGAAAAGACCTGCTCTGGAACAGGATTTGCAGCAGGAGCAGGATTCGCTGGCAACCTGATTCACTTTCTGGCCTGATCCTGCCCGAGATGCTCTTCCATCCTCCCTTCAGGCAGGGTGTGGGCTCCCAGCACCTCACTCCGCCTTCTCAGCCAGGAGCTGCTCCAGGAACCAGCCTCGGGGACTAACAACATAGTTAGTGCTCAGCACCCTCTAATTAAAGGTCTATCCTGTCCCCAGCTATTGCCACCTTGCAGGGCTACACATAGCTGAGATCAGAGCCAGTGCCAGGATGGATTATTGGCTCTGCAGCATATGCCAGCGATTGCTGGAGGAAGTGGAAGAGAACTAGGAATACTAGTTGTACAGACAAACGTTTCCTGCCTTGAATGAGACACTCACCCTCCTGCTTAACTTCCTAGCAAACTGCTGTGCCTTCCTGTGCCTCAGTCTCCTCCTTAGCACGAGGAGGCAGGTGCGGGAACCCCTTTCCCTGCCAAATGCACACACCAAATTCCATGGCCAGACAGCACATGTACTTCAGACTTGCATCTTGCCCAGCAGCAGGTGCATTTTTTATTTGAACATTGCTTTGGATACTCCCTCCCCAAGGCCTGCCGGTTCAGCCCTGCTGGTGTTTGTCCTGGCTTTACACGGGCTTAATCTGGCACAGATGCAGCCGGGAAGGCTTGGGAGGGGGGAACCAGCCATACCATCACCCGCTTCCTGCCTGTGTTCCTGTGCTCAGCTGCAGCGCTGTCCTACAAAGTCCTCTGCTGCAGTAATCACTAAAAAAAAATAAAAAAGCAAAAAGCCTTCACAAGCTGTGCATGCATGCAGCAGGTCTGCATGTAATGACTGCTGGGTTATGGATCTGCACAGGGATAACTTTGAATTATTATCTGCACTAAAACCCTGCAGTCTGTTGTGTGCTGGTAATGAAACGTACTGACTCCCTTTCTGAGGCTCGTTTCTTGCCGTCATCGCTGTCTGGACAGAGGCAGGGGTGTGGGGCTGTGCTGGCAGCTCAGCAATGCTGTGCTATGCTAGATTTTTAAATGATCTGTGCATGGAACAAGCTTCACAATATGTGCATTAGGGTGAGCAGGAATCGGCTCCTGGGGTCTCGAGGTTCATGGCTGGGGTCCAGCACTGAAAGCCAGAGCTTCCAGTGTTGATGTCGCCCTTGGCTCCTCTTTCTTAAGTGCTCCTGTTGGCACCCAGCCTAGGGGACACTTCCAGCAGTGTGGATGCGGTGTCACTGCTGAGGCCACGGATCCTGGTGTGACAGTGGCAAGCTGACAAATGGGGTACAAAGCTTCCCCTGAGCTTGCCATGGCAGAGGCTTCTCTCTGGTTTGGATTTTCTCAGCCACCCTTGGGGCTATGCTGTCAGAAAGCAAACAGGGAGGGAGATGTGTGTGTCCCTCTACAGGGAGGGTGTGATGCTGAGAGCCCTGTGGATCGCCTTTGCCCATCACTGCTGAGTAGCCAAGGACATCAGTGCAGCTGATCCGCCTTTCTGCACATCTCCCGTCTGATATTTATAGCACTTGTGTTATCAACTCAAATCAAAATCACGCTCCACTAACTTGCACTGCAGGACAAATTAATCATCAGGGGGTTTAAGTGAGTATTCAAAGGGTCCATCCTTCACCTTCAACCACAAGGGAGAAAAGCGAGGGTGTGCAGTGCTTCCCAGAAATGCTGAGGAATTGGGGGAATCTGTGGGTGCACTGGAGTGGACAGCCGACTCCCTGCCTTCCAGATGCTGTGCCTGGTGAATGCAGCTGTTCATAGTGCGGAGCAGAGCTGGGAAGGCAGGATGGAGAAGATGGAGGTGTACACAAGGGGGACTTTTAATCTCACGTTCCCTCACCTCAGTGCTGTGCAGCCCTGGGTTGCTGCCAGAGGGGCTCGGCCCGCGTGCGGGTGGCTGCTCCGTCTCCTTCCTTCTGTGCCAGGTGACCCGTTAGGGGTGGTTCAGCGGCAGGGAGGCTATGCTCTGAGCCAGCCCGGAGGGTCCAGGCTGCCCCGGGGGGGCTCTGCGGTGGGGTTTCTCCTCAGTGTTACCGGGCTGGGGCAAGGGTGGGAGTAGGGTGATATTGGTGGGGACAGCGGAGTGGGCTGATGCGACGGGAGGCGCAGATTAGTGGTACAGGAGGCAGGTGATGGCAAAGGGGACCTGTGAGCGGTACCGGCGGCAGCGGGGTGGCCACGGCAGGGTGGGTAGGACAGGTAGGTGGCTCCTCGGGGTGGGGGCGCTGCTATGCGGCTGGGGGACAGTGGCAGCCCCCCTCGCCGTGCCGAGCCGATGCGCCCCGCCCCGCAGTGGCGCAGCCCCGGCGCTGGCGCGGAGGCGGTGCCGGGCGCGGCGCAGAGCGGAGGATGCTGCGGGCGGGGGCCGCCGCCACCAGCCCCCGTCCCGGCCCCGCTCCCGGGCGGGAGGGCTCCCCGCCGCATCCCGCCCGCTGAGCCCGGCACGGCCATGGGGGCTCTGACCAGCCGGCAGAACGCAGGGGTGGAGGAAGTGGACGTCCCCGCTAATTCCGTCTACAGATACCCCCCGAAATCGGGTGAGCGCCCAGGGGGTCCCGTGTCCCAGTGGCGGGGGGGGGGGGGGTCGGGCACGACCTCACTCCGGTCGGGGATGCCCAGAGTGAACCCTGGCCGCGCGCAGCTGGGGGAGGGCGCCCTGAAAAACACAGGTGGGATGCGGGACACTCGGGTCCGTGCGGCGCCGCAGGGGCGGGGTCACCCCTGCTCCGGATGCCCCTTTGCCAGCCAGCCCCGGCTCCCAAACTTGGCTGAGTTGATGCGACTTTAATGATATTATTATGTGTTCTCGTGCGCTGCGGCGCTGGTTTGGGAAGGCTGGAGGTCTTTTTATAACCAGTCTCTCTGGTGCTGTTTGCTCGGGAAAAGCCTGGGTTTAAATTCCCGGGAGGATGGGAGGGATTGGAACGGATCCCTTCTTCCCAGCGCCCTGCCCCACAGCAGCACCCCAGCTCGTGCTATGGGGAGACTTCACCTTCACCAACTCCTCGCCCTGCCCCGAGGCTCGGCAGTGGTATTTCTCTTGCTCCCGAATCCAGCCCTGTCTCAAGCCTTGCGCGTGACCTTGGAAAATCCATCCCTCCCCTCAGCGCCTTGGTTTTGCTTGCAAAGGGCCGGGCTGAGCGAGTGTCGGGGAGGGGGAGGCAATGCGGTGGGGCTGCAGTGGGGAGAGGTGATAGAGTTCAGCCCTTGGGTGGGTAGCGCATCAGAGCTCCAAAAGTTCCAATACCAGTGGGTGATGCATTGGAGTAACATGTATGTGTGTGGAGATTGTCACATGTTCCTTGCAGCACTGAATATTATGAACAGGTAACTGTTTTGGTAGTTAATAGAATGAGGTAAAAGCTTGGATCACTAGTGCTGTGACAAATTACTCACTAATTACAAATAAAGACCTCCTTAGGAAGAATTACAGTCAAAACAAGCCCTACTTTTGTCCTGAAAAGCTGTTCTTGGCTTCTTAAAAAAATTCTAGTCCAAAATCAGTTGCACAGCTGTCTGGCAGATCTGCAGCAATGGGGGTTAACTGAGGTGCTGAGGAGTGGAGATGGCCCATTCTTGGCACTCTGTCCTCCTCTGCAGGGCCCTCCAGCTCCCTCTTTTATGTGGTTTGAAGGCTGCTGTCACCTTGATACCAGCCAAAGCTCGATGACCTCATCGAGCTGTGGATTTGCTGTCTCCAGGGGTCATGGCTTTGTGCAATATGGGGTTTTGTCTTGGAAGTGCTTCCTATTTAGGGGCTCTGGAAATACCTGGGGACAAAGGAGTGAAGAGTGCCAGTCTTGTGCCCTGCTCTAGGGGAGTGAGTGCACTTGTCTAAGCTCTTCCAAACTCATATCGACTGTCAGAGGACACCAGGCAGATGCTTAACTACAGCTTTCTGGGAGAAACGGGAGCTTTCAGGTGTGCTCAGCCCCATCGATGGTGCCTGGGCAGAGCTTGGGGGGAGGTGCCCAGGGCTGTCTAAGGTCCTCAGGGATAGGGGCAGGAGGTGCCCAGGTGACATGGCCATCTGCGCTGGGATGAGAGCAGGCTGGCATCTGTGATAGATTATGGCCCTTTTGCTTTTAATCTGACAGGGGATTTGCCTTCAGTGCTGCCAGCAGCCGAGAGGGAGGCAGGGGAGGATGTGCCAGGCAGTTGAGCAAATTCCTCTGTGGTGGCAGTGCTTCTCCTGCCTTGAAGGCTTCCTGGTAACACCCACCAGCTTTGGATATGTGGCCCTAGGGGCATCTCACAGAACCTGGGGCATTTCCCTCTCTCTCTGGATGTGGCCTTGGCTGTTCCATTGCAGGCTTACCTGGGGTGGCTGGTGCTGCCCATGGGAATAGGACAGCTTGTCCCAATCAAGCATCCCTGTTTCTCAACAGGCAAAAGCTCGAGTTTGCTTCAGTGGCTCTAAGCTCATGCTGGCAAAGTTGGTGGGAGCGAGAGCAAACAGGTACTGTTTTATGGAGCCTGCTTCTTGGCTAGTGGGATGGCTTTCAGGCCAAGTCCCCAGCTTTCAGGCCTTTGTTCCTGGCTGAGGTCAGCATAGAGCTCCTCTCCAGGCATACGGGTGGAGAGACCGTTAGTAGGGCCTTGTCTGGGAACAACTGCAAATTTGTTAACCGGGCCATGACACCCCAGTCCCGGGAGGCACAACCCCATAGTGCTGGTACTCGTGGCACAGTAAGCAGTGATGCTGCTAGGATTTGACTTCACCTCTGTTGCTGCTGGTTCTGGCTGCCTGCTTTAGGGCACCAGATTAAATAAGCCACAGTATGCCAGTTCACTGGCTATCGATGGGATACCCCAGGCCAGAAGCACCCGGTGCCTTTTAACTGGCCTGGGCTTCACCCAGGCAGTGCCATACCCATTACAGTGCCTTGTGCTGGCACCCACTGCTGCAGGGTGTCCCCACACTCTGTGCCACAGCCACTGGGCTGACCACAGGCTGTGCAAAACCTGGTGCTTCTCTCTTCAGGAGCATGCAGATGGGCTTAAAACGAGCTTTTCTATTTTAGCCGCTTGGGAGAGCTGGGCTGTGACCCTGCTGAAACATAAGGGCTCTGACATTCAAAAGCCAGAGGCTATATTACCAGAGCTGAGCCAGATCCCAGCACGGCAGTGATGGCTTGGGGAACAATGAAGGATGTGTGCCACCACATGCCAGAGCCAGAGGCATGGCAACATCATGCTCCAGGGTCTGCCCCCAAGGGGTCCTCTCCCATCTCAGCTATGTCCCGTGTGACGGTGCCAGTGGGAGCGCGGGACATAATATGCTTGTCAGGAGCACCAGGCAATTTGGTTTTATTCCTCCCTTCCAGCAGCTGTTCTGTTCAGCCCTTCCCACATGCTTACTGGGCCTATGAAGTTTAAGATCTCGTTATAGCCCAGCTTTCCTACAGTGGTGTGACTGTCCTTGATAGGCTTTCCTTCCCTGGGAGCAGGCATTGGTTAAGGATTTATAATTAGCTGATAATAAGGTGGCTATTGCTGAAAAGATGCCTTCCTCCTCTGCCACCCAGATGTGCCTTTGATGTCATTGTGGGGCCAGTGCTGTCTAGTGCAAAGAGCTGAAGCCCCTAGGCCATGCATGGGGTGCACTGGGAGCCTGCAGCACCCAAGGGTGCTCCCAACCCCCAACAGAGAGGCTGGGTGATGTCAGTGTGATCCTCGACTCCTCTGCCCATCCTGTGGGAGCCCCCAGCACCCATCAAACCACAGATGGGGCCATTGCAGTGAGCCTGTGCTCTGTTTTCCACCTTCCCAGTGCTAGGGAAGGCTTTCTGCAGATTTAATTTTTTTTTTCTTTTCCTTCTCCTTCTCTCAGCCAAAGTCAGTGCCAGGAAAATCTCCCAATGGCCCCTCTCTCTCCTAGCTTAGCTCCTGCAGGCAGCTCCAAAGGCACCTCGATCTTGGTTTTTATTCACATGGTCATGTCCTTCTCTGTTGAGCTTCCTATAAATTATGTACGTGGAAAATGGGACCAGAGAGCAGCAGGCATCAATAATTGATGGTCAATGTTTGCTAACAGGCACGCTGCATCCGGGCATCCCTGTGTGGTAGGGCCTCCGGGTGAAGCTGTGTGACCCCACTTGTCCCTCCTGCCCCGACATTAGATCCCCTCTTCTCTTTCTCCTGTGAGTCTTGGGCTGGATTTTGTTTTTTAAATGCAGTATTAAGGCCTGATCGAGCCCTGGGCAGTCTGCAACTGCTGGGAGGTAACTGCAAGCTCTGACATGAGTCCACACAAGCAGAGCTGCAACATAGGCTTGCACTCTTCTACCTGCAGTCCCAAAATGTTTAGTAGACCTCCTACACAACCTGCCCCTCCCCAATCCCCCCAATCCTCCCTCCTGCAGTTGAGCCCTTCCTAGGGGTCTGGGCTGAGAACTGACAGAACTCAGTTCAGTTGTGGTTGGACTGTCTTCCTGCCAGTGGCTGAAGCTAGCCTGGGTGAGTGACTGCCTGTGGATGCACTGCCTTGAATGGCACAGGAGGTCTGTGATGCTGGATTCTGGGCAGGAGGAGCGCGGCTCATTTCAAGAGCTGCGTGCCTGGTCTGTGCTGCTCCTTCCCGGCAGCATCGACGGGAGTGTAGGAAGCCAACCTGGCTCCCTGGGGGCTCCTAGGGCATTTTGTGCTCTGGCAGGACAGGCTGTGAATGCTGCCTCTCTTACCTCCTTGGGAAATTAGCTGATGTTTATGCAAAAGATTAGCGTTGCTCTCCTGCTCTGCCACCCCTGGAGCTGTCTCCTGTCTCTCCTTCCTGCTTGCAGACCAGGATTCAGCCGCCCCTGCCTGCACGGGCATGGTTGAAGGTCGGGGTGACCTTGGGCAGCTCAGACTAGACTGATGCTCGCAGGGATTTCCTGGGCTGGGAAAGGAGAGCAGGTGCTGCACTCGAGGAGGCAGACAGCTGAACCCTGGAGTTTAATTCTGCTTCCGTTATACCCTGCGGGATGGAGCAGCACTGGCCTCTCCCCATTGCAGAACTCTCTGCTTGGGCTTTGGCTGTCACCACAGCTGAGCAGGACCAGAATTGCTGGCAGCAGGAGGATGTGCGCAGAAAGAGGGGAGGGCAAGGCAGGCAGGCAGAAGGCAGCCAGGAAGGGTTGATTCTTAGCCACCTCTACCTTTCCCTCTGCCTGCTTGGGGGCTGGCAGTGCACGAGTACAACCCAAAAGGCACCCAGCAAGGTGACCCTGGTGATGAAGCCACCTTGAACCGTCAATCCAGTGGTTTTGTGCTGCTCCATTGTCCTCCACCTCCACTCAAGCGGTATGTGTTTTCTTTCCAGGGAGCTACTTTGCCAACCACTTCATCATGGGCGGCGAGAAGTTCGACTCCACACACCCTGAGGGTTACCTCTTTGGCGAGAACAGTGACCTCAACTTCCTGGGGAACCGTCCCGTGGTGGTGGGCATGGAGGGGGGACACAGGGCTGGGGGGAGAAATGAGGGCTGGGTATGCCTTTTCCCAAAATGATCGTGACTGTGTCTGTCATGGATGTACATGGCCTGAGGCTACTGGCTGTCACATACCAAAGGCAGTGCCATCCAAGCATATCTGGGGTGGTCCAAGTGGATTCTCTGATGTCTAGTATAAGGGCTAGCTACTTGCTGCAGCCTGTCTTCCATCAAGAATTAACCTGGATCTCCTCTCAGCCTGTCTGCCCATGTCCATGCACTCCACAGCAACATAATGTTGTTGCTGTATCTCTCACCTTGCTGCCAAACTGGAGTTGTAAAGGGGGAAGTAGCTTTGCAAGTGGTTGTGAACAGACCAGGCAATTGTGTGACCTCTGCACTTGGGTTCCACCATCTGCAATACCCATGTTGTGGGCCGTTGGACCTGAATGTATTTTTGTCAGCCAAGATGTTACGTGGTGGGGGAATATGCTGGGAATAGTGCTGGCATGCTGCAGAACAGGGTAGCTTGGACAGGAGCAGGCAGAAATATTCCCCAAGCCCTGGCAAAACAACAACAACAACAAAAAGTGTAAACCCAAGGGGTAATGGGGTCTTTAGGCAGCACTGATGGGTTTCGCAGCGCTGGGTGCTGCTGGCTCTGGCTGGTCCCAGGGCATGGGGAAACACAGCTGCAGGGTAGTTCCCTGGTCCCATGGTCCGTGAGCTGTTTCTTCTGCTTTGCTGCCTTTTGAAAGGGAGGAAATGAGAGCAGGGCTGTCACCAAAGCGAGGTTTTTGCTATGGGGATAATGTCCTCCGATCCTCTGGGTGCATCTCAGCAGGGTGGCTCCTCAGAATCAGCTGAAGCAATGTGGGGATCGAGTATTAGAAAGAATTAAAGGTGAGAAATTAAAAGGTACTAAAGCATTTCTGTTGAGCCAAGAGAAATTTGCCTGATGCTATTGTCCCAGCTCTTGAATGCTGCTTGCTCTGTGTTGGGTTGGCAAGGCTGCCACCAATCCAATTTGTGTTTCCTCCTTGGAATCAGCTTCAGCAGTGTTTTGGCAGCATCATACGGTCCTTCATCAGGGAAGCACTGGCCCCAGGGTTGTGCCAGGCAGGAATTCTGGTAGACTCAAGGGCAGGAGCAACCCCCAGAGCCTGTGAGTTTTGGATGGGCAAAGCCAGGACCTTTATTTCTGTGCTGTGCACTTCCTCAGGAAATGAAAAGTCAGCACTTGGATTCTCTCTCCAGCAATAAGCGTGGAGTAATCTTGATTACAGTAAAAACCTCTAAACTGCCCAGTGAGGAGTTACTGTGTCAGACATACCAACAGCAAAAGCAGCAGGGAATGTAAAGGAACAGCTTGGAAACAGGAGAAAGAATTATTGTAGCGTTGCAAACTGAATTGCATTGCTCTGGTTTAATTACCCTGATCTGCAGAGCTGTGACTGAGGTCCCACCTGCCTGGAGAACCAGGAGTGTTTCAGGGCTGGGCTTTCAGGTCAGGGCAGTTCCGTGGCTCAGGGAGGGTCCAGGAGGTCCTATGTTGTTTCTGGCCCAAGCCTGTGTCCAAGTCTCTCTCATGCCACATCTGAGACCTGTCCTGGTGCTTCTTGGCTGTGACGCTTTTGCGTTCTGGCCTGTTGTAAAAGCCCTGGCTGGGCTGGAATTGTCAGAGATGACCAGTGCTTTTTTAGGGGGGATTTAGTTTGGATTTCTTGGCTGTCAAAGGTCAGGAGGTTTTGGGAAAAAAAAAAAAATGTGTCCCAAGTCCTCTCTGAGCTGAACGTCTTGGCTGAGCTATTAAGAGTGCTGCTTGCCACAGGGGTGTGCAGAGCATCCAGAGGCTATGCGGACTGCCCCCTCCATGGATACATGATAATCTGGATTTTCCAGCTTGAGGTGGGCTCCTAAGGGGCTGTGAAGGCCATTGCAGGTTTTAATAGCCACTGTACTGGGACAGCCCTGCAGGGACCGACAAGGAGAGAAGCTGGCTGCAGTGCCTGGAGAGCATGGGGCACTCCATGAAAGCCAGAGACTGTTAAAACGTCCTGGCTGCTCTGTGCACCACATCCCTCTGGCCAAAAGGACAAAGAACAGCCCCCTTCTGTGTGCCCCCTACCCCGCCAGTGAAACTGTCCCCTGCAAGGGCTTTCAAGCTTGCTGTTTGTGAAGGGATGTCCCTGTCATGGCACTGCCTGGTACCCAAGTGCCAACCTGAGCTGTCGGTGCTCAGCACCCATCAGTATGCACAGCCCATCCCGGATCCCTGCGTACAGTGGGTCAGGTTGGGGCTGGGACATCTGGGGATAAGGTCCATGACTGCTGTAACCCTCTCTCCCTCCCTCCCTGTGCGTCTACCTTAACCGGTGTCTCTCTTGTCCTAGTTCCCTTACGCTGCTCCACCTCCTCAGGAACCTGTGAAGACCCTCAGGAGCTTAATCAACATCCGCAAGGACACCCTGCGACTTGTCAAGTGAGTCCTGCAGGGGGAAGGGCAGGACCATGAGCCGTAGGGAGGGAAGAGTACAGCTGGATGCTCCTAGGAGATGCTGACCACAGGGATGCTTTTGTCTCAGCACTGCTGGATGGAGGGGGATGAGCAGGGTGAGCATGAGTGAGCTTCCCAAGAGCAGGCAGTGGCTCTGCTGGCTCCACCACAGGATTAAAAGAGCTTTATGCTGCCTTTGAAGTGCTTTGCTTTTTCTTCCTTCCCCACTTCCCAGAGGCTTTGTTGAAGGCAGGCTGGGCATTGTGTCTGGAAATGGGAGGTTTGGGATTACAGCTGAAACCCGCCTGCAGCACTTCCCAGGCCGCAGGCTTAACCTTGGACCTTCCTGGTGTACCTCAGTTTCCCCTCTGGAGGAAGGCAATCCGTTTTGGGGCCAATAACACCAAGGCCAGCCTCATGCCAGGGGAACAGTCATGGGGCATTCAGAGGCATCCCTGAAGGGAGCCTGTCTCCCAGACCCTTTTTTCTCCCTAGGTGCTCGGAGGAGGTGAAGACCCCAGGGGAAGAAGTCAGCAAAGCCAAGGTGCACTACAACGTGGAGTTCACCTTTGACACGGATGCCCGCGTGGCCATAACCATCTACTACCAGGCGAGCGAGGAGTTTAATAATGGAGTGGTGAGGTGAGGACACCCAGCATGGTGTGTTTCACCCCTCCCCAACCTGGCCTGTGCCCCCTAAGCCAAGCACGTTCTCCCAGCCAAGATGCAAGGCTTTGCTGATAGCTATGGAGCCTCTCCTCCCCAGAGCATCTCCCCTCCTGAGGGCAGGAGGCAGCTGCTGGTGGTGCTGAGGCTAGAGGGGGTGCTCCTCACCTTCACTGGATGCCACCGCCACATCTCTGCCAGCCCCATCACTGCACCTCCCAGTCCCCACCAGGTTGGCTGTGGGGTTGTCCCTGTCCCCTGTTGGGTGCTCTGGGGTTATTTTATCCCTGTGGATTATTTTAACCCTTTATAGGACTTTTTCCTCAGTCCCAAGAGGCATTCAGGATTGGAGGCAAGGAGTGATCCCTCTGTCTCACATCTTTCTGGTATTTCCATGAACTGGGGGACTGGGAGGAGCATGGGGATATCTGTGGTGCCACTGACTCTGTTCTATCCATGTGGACCAGCTACATCCCCAGGGATAACAGCCTGCAGTCAGAGACAGTGCACTACAAGCGGGGGGTGTGCCAGCAGTTCTGCATGCCCTCCCACACTGTTGACCCCTCTGAGTGGAGTGAGGAGGAGGTGAGTCCCGCTAGCCCATGGCATTGACCGTGGGCTTGGATACAGTTATGGTTGTGAGATGAAGCTTCCATTGCTGCTTCATCTCACCAAGGCTCTCCTCCTGTCTCTCTCCAGCTGGGCTTTGACCTTGACCGGGAAGTGTACCCCATGGTGGTGCACGCGGTGGTGAATGAAGGAGAGGGTAAGGAGGGTGTTTCTTGCTGGCTTGGGCCTTCCCAGTAGCCGGCAGTGTGGTACCAGCCCTTGCACCAACTGAGCAGAGCCTTCTGATTCTCCTTGCTGCCGTCATGGCCCTGCGTGACCCTTCAACCCTGCCTGTCCCTTTGTGTCTTGCAGAGCACACTGGGCACTGCCATGTGCTGCTGGCCACCTTTGAGAAGGTAAGTGCTAAGCTGTTGGCAGTCCTCCCACACCCTCACCCACTGACATGCCACGGGGCTCAGGATGGTGCTGTTGATCTGGCACTATTTCGGAGCTGCTCCTGAAATTCTAGGAATATCAGCCAAATCCTTGATTTTAAGCACCTATTTTTGAGGTATTTTGTCTCAACTTCATCTTCCTTGCTCCATCAACAATCCAGCCTTGTGATGTGTGTGACATGCCTGATACTGGGTGGTGAGGGTAAAAGTAGAATTGTTGTAAAATAGATGGGTTGGGAGCGAGGTGGGAGTGATGAGAGCTACAGGGTGGGTGAGTGCTCAAGCGTGGTGGTCCCTGAGGGGCTCAGCCCCAGTGCCTACCCATGTGCTTTCCTCCATCTAGCACAGCGACGGCACCTTCTGTGTGAAGCCACTCAAGCAGAAGCAAGTGGTGAGTGTCTGGGTGTCCCCGAGGTGGTGCAAGGTGACAAAGAGCTTTCAGGGAGCAGCATACCCCCGGTGTGGGTAACAGCCTGCTCCTGGCCTGCTCCTACCTCCCAGGGACCTTGGGGACCACCAGCAATTTTGAGTGTATCAATGCAAAGAGAAACCATGGGCAAGGAGGGCTGGACTGGGAGCTGTAGTGGCTGGGAAAGTCATGTCTCTGCTTCTTACTCCTTCCCCATGGGGTTGCAGGTGGATGGTGTAAGCTACCTCCTGCAGGAGATCTACGGCATTGAGAACAAGTACAACACACAGGACTCTAAGGTATATGCCTTTATCCCACAGCCTCCACCTTGCAGGTCTTCCCTTATTCCCTAGCTCCTTCCGCTAGCGTGGGTACAACCACTGAAACATGCTCAGGGCAAGAGTTTGCAGCCAGGACGGCGCCAGGACAGTGCAGGCGTTTGGGTGTACTTTGCATGGACATCAAAGTTGCCAGAGGCAGAAAGCTGAAGGACTGAGACTTTTTTCCCCCGTGCTTTGTGGTCCTTTGGGATAGTGGTGACTGGATCTTGATGGTTTAGGAGGGGACTGTGGGGCTTGAAACGTGGGACATGCCTCCCCCTCTGCTATACGTATATATGTAAAAGTTGGAGTGAAGGGTGAATCTCTCTGTGGTGTGCCTTGATGGCTGCAGCCCCATCTCCCAGCCTCCGAAAAGGGAGAGATAAGGTCCCAGGGTTGTGTTTCAAGAGCAGGTAGGCCAGGGACACAGACAGGATCCTGCAGCAATCTCTCACAGCACCCAGCAGGTATTTTAGGGCACCCCCCCCTCATGCTGTGCCAGCTCGGGACCCCAAGGCTGAGCAATTCCCATCTCTTCCATGGGGCAGGTGGCTGAGGACGAGGTAAGCGATAACAGTGCTGAGTGTGTCGTCTGCCTCTCGGACGTCCGGGACACCCTCATCCTGCCCTGCCGCCACCTCTGCCTCTGCAACACCTGCGCTGACACTCTACGCTACCAGGCCAACAACTGCCCCATCTGCAGGCTGCGTAAGGACTGGGAGGGGCTGGCCTCTCCCATCCTTGGCTTTTTGGGTTCCTCCAGCCCCATGTGCAATGATGCTGTGCAGTAAGGGGAAAGGAGTGGCATTTTGGAGGAATTCTCTTTACAACACCCAGTTTTCACCCCGCCCTTCTTCCTCACTGCTGCAGCTTTCCGAGCTTTGCTTCAAATACGAGCCATGAGGAAAAAGCTGGGTCCCCTCTCACCCACGAGCTTCAACCCTATCATCGCCTCGCAGACCTCTGACTCTGAGGAGCACTCGGTTAGTGCCTGTTTGAGCCCGACCTACCCGGACAGCTGTGGGACCCTATCCCCCTCCACTCTGTGGTGCTGGGACCAGGATGATTTGGGGATGCACATGCTTCCTGGGCCCCTGGTTTATTTATTTAGTGTAAATGGGCCTTGCAAAAAAATACAAGGTTTAATATTGCAAAAAAAAAGGGCTTTCTGTTGGGTGGAAAGACCATGAATTTTGGGCTTTCATTTGTGCAGGGAGTTTGTCTATTCTTTGGAGTCTGGCTTCTCCCCAGGGCATCTTGATCCTGTTGGGAGCAGGGATGAGCCCGGGCAGTGACATGGCCCAGGGGCTCCCTCACCCTGTCTCCCCCTCTCCCCAGTCCTCAGAGAACATCCCTCCGGGCTACGAGGTGGTGTCGCTGCTGGAGGCCCTCAATGGGCCACTGACACCCTCACCGGCTGCCCTGCCACTGCGGGTGCTGGGAGATCCCCCGGGCGCAGGGACGCTACTCTCCTATGGCAGTGATGGGCCCTTGCCCCCGCTGCGGGCCCTGTCGCCCCTTGAACGCCTCCCCGACTGCGGACCCCCGGGGCCTAGGCTGAAAAAGAGCCTCTCCAAGTGAGTACCAAGGTTGATGTGGGGGCCCAAGGAAGTATGAAGAGGTCTGGAGGCTGCAGCCCTCTGCTCTCCCACCTCTGCACAGGTCTGTCTCACAGAACTCCTCTGTCCTGCCCGAAGAAGAGGATGAGAAGTCATGCACCGAGTCAGAGCTGAGGGTCTCCAGGAGATCCCCTGCCCGGCATGAGGAGGTAAGGGCTTGCTAAAACATGCTGATGATGAGCTGAGGTACCAGAGGGCGACGGGTTTGGAGGTGGCTTGGGACCAGAGGGTCTGGCCGGGCTTTGCCCCTCCTGGTTCTTCCTTCATCCATAAAGATACCCAGGGGAGACAGATTCATCCTTGCTGAATATCCCTCGTCCCATCCTTCCTATGGGCTCTTCTTCCAGGAATGTGGTGTGACGCCCGAGAGTGAAAACCTCACCCTGTCATCTTCAGGAGCTGTTGACCAATCTTCGTGCACTGGGACACCCCTCTCTTCCACCATCTCGTCCCCAGAAGGTATGGTGCAGCAGGGTTCACAAGTGCTGGCAAGGCAGGAGGTTGGGATCACGCACTCCATCCTGCTGCGAGGGGGTGCAGAGAGGGTTTTCCTGCCCCCTTTCTACCCTGCCATGGATACTGCATAAAGCCCCAGGGTGCTATGTCTGTTTCATCACCCATAGACCTGAAGATGGAGGGCACGAGGGTGCCTATCACCCATGCTTCATCACCCATAGACCTAGAGATGGGGTGCGGTGAACCCCTGGGACCCAGTGCTGGCAGCTTCCCACTCATCACAGCTATATGTGGCGTGTAGTGTGTCCTGGCTCTGTGCCTCGCTCCTCCTTGTTATCTCCATTTTTAATTAGCTGGTGCTGTGACTCACACTGGTGTGCTAGTGTGGTCTGGTGGCCCCACTCAGCCCTCACTCTCTTCTAGAGCCCGTCAGCAGCAGCCTAGCTCAGTCCGTCATGTCCATGGCCTCGTCCCAGAGCCAGCACTCTCAGCTCAGTACCGACACAGTGTCCTCCATGTCCGGCTCCTATGTCGCCCCTGGCACAGAAGAGGAAGAGGAAGAAGAGGGGAACATGCTCCCCTCACCCGTGGCTGCCAGTGTCACAGCCTCTGACGGAGAGGTAGGGGCTGGGGCATTTGTTGATGGCATCTATAACCTCCAGGTTCAAGAACTTCCCCACGGGATGTGACTTCTCTGAAGCCACTGGCACCAGACATTGGTTTTTTTGTTTGTTTGTTTTTCATCTTTCCCACCTTCCTGCAGTCAACACCTGTGGAGTCCCCGGATTTAAACTTTGTCAGCATGTCCGCAGAGGAGCATGATGCTGAGGTAACTGTAACCACCCTGCACAGGGCTGGAAGCCAGAGTGCCACTTGGCATGGGAAAAGGGCCTCGGTTGTGCCCGGGTCCGGGTGCCCTTAGACGGGGAAGCTGGGCAGCCGGCATCACATCCCCTCAGGGCTGGAATGGGGAAGGGGCTGCCTGGGGACGGATGGGGGGGTGGAGGTGTCCTCCATCCCAGGCTCATCTTCCTGGTCCACGGACACTCCCTGGGGCGGGCTAGGGATGTTGCCCCAAAGGGACCCAGGGACAGACCCTGTCATGGGGCCAGGATGCCACAGGGCTGCTAATGCTTGCTGCCTCTCAACTGTGCCACAGGGCAACGACATGCTGGAGGATGAGGATGCCTCTCCCATGCAGGAAGACGGTAAAGGGCCTCTGGTCATTGTTGTCCCCCCATTTTCGTTCGGTATCACTGGTCAGTTGCAGCCGAGCAAGTGGCGGATGCTGTGCTGGCCCCAGCTCCCCTGCCTGGCAGCTGCCATCGGAAGTAGCCCTAGGTGACTGCAGGCACCAGGGCGGGAAAGCATCTGTCACACCAGGGCCACCCATGAGTTGGTTAAACACTAGTGGGTCAGGTGAAGCCGGTGAGTCACAGAGAACCCAGTGAGGAGAGTGTGGAGCAATCAATGGCTGGTGTGCAAGATCTGATAGTGTTTCCAGCAGGCCAGTGCAGAAGAGGCTTCTCTGTGTTTTTCCCCTCTCCAGGAAGGCCTTTACTTGCATCTCTGAAAGTCTTCACCTTAGGGACACCTGTCTGGGCTGGTTCCCATAGGAAGGTGTTGCAAAACGTTTCCCTCTGGAATGCTTTCCTAATTTTTTTTGGCTTGTCCTCAATGTACTTTCACAAGCCAACACGTGCGCATTGAGGGATCTTCTTGTCTCCTCCTTTGCACTCAAATAGACAAGGAAAGACATAGTCACCCCTGTGCCATCAGCCATCAGCTGCCTTGAATTTCTTTTGGGTGATAAAGAGGCCTCTAGTGTGCCCTGTTTCATGTTTGCAAGTCTCTAGTCAGCCTGTTTCTTATGGATGCAGGTAACAACCTGGGGGCTGATCTCTTGTACAGGTGATGCTGAGAAGCAGAGTTACTTCCCTCAGCCCTGAAAGCCTCCATCTCCCCTGCAAAGCTTGGCTACAGCTTCTTTTGCCCCATGCATCCAGTTGCTGCCTTCTCCTGGCATCCCTGCAGCTCTTGCACGTGCAGTGACAGTGCCGGAGAGGCTTCAGCGGGAGGTGACAGGTGCCACTGTGGCCTGACTCTGCTGATCAGGGAGTGCTCAGACATGCCGTGGGTTTGGTTGAACCCCAGGCAGACAGTGGGGGAGCAGGTTGCGGTTCATGCATGTTGGTGCCCATCACCGTATCTTTGCTGGTTTGCTGCCCTCCAATGCGGCTGTTGAAAGGAAGGGATCAGCTTGGACTGTTCTCAGACATTATTGTCCACTTTTCACCCAATCCCATCTAGATGCATCATTTTTATCTTTTTTTTTTTCTGAAAGAGGGTGGGGAGGGGAGAGGAAAAGACCCAGGAATCCCACACCCCACTGCTAAAAAGGCAAGTCCCAGCGCCAAGCCACGGCGTTAACTGCCTTAACTCCCTTCCAGGCCCGAGGACAGGCACTTTCCTCGGTCTGAGGTGTGACAATAACAATGACTTGGGCATCGCACACGTGAAAGCGCTGGACAATAAACTGTGCTCTGAGGCCTGCTTACCTGGTGAGTGGCCGTCTGCTGAACATGAACTTGGGATTGTGGGAGGGACAGTTCTGCTCTTCCCTGCATCGCCCTGGCCCTTTGCATCTGTCCTCTCCTATTACCATCCTCATCATTGCTACCACCAGTGGGGTACCACCCCCACCAGGCTGTCCTGGCTGCACCCCACCACCTGCCTCCCTGCAGGGCTGAGCACCAGGCACCTCAGTGCTCAGCAGCCATAGGTCAGGGTGACCTGTCCCCACCAGGATGTTCCTGGGGGGTTTGCAGACTTTCTTTGCTGGTGGGTTTTGTCCCTTAGCCAGGGGCTGGTGGCATCCCAGGAGGCCACCAGCCCTTCTTGAGAAGGCACAACTAAAGCCTTGTCCAGACTTGTGGTGGTCATGGCAGTGTTTTCAGTTGGAATATGTGTCACAGCTGCTTCAGCCTTGCCATAGGGTCTGCCTGCCTCCCCTTCTTCTTCCCCCAAGGCTGAGATGAGGCACATGAGGTCTAGTTTTCCTTCTGCAGAGCCCTGCAGTCCATCCCTCTTTTCCATTTCCCCGTGCTTTCTCTCCCACTCTCCTTCCATTTTTTATTCTGTTTATTCCTATCTGCTCTCCACCCCTTTTTGTTCCCTCCCAGGCTCCTTTGTCCATGTGAAAGTTCATGTTCACTCTGTGCCAACACAATTTTCTCAACCCACGCTTATGTCCCCTCCTTGCCCAGAGTTGCCCAAAGGTGACAAATGTATTGATGATCCCTGGTTCCCATGTGGGCCAAGGGGTCAGAGGGCTGGAGATCCTGCCCAGTGCTGTAGGCTGCTCTCCATCAGCCCGGAGGGTGGGCGAAAGGAGAGCTGGGGCAAAAGCCAAGATGAAGCCCTCTGAGGGTCTAGGTCTCCATCAATACATTTGTGAACAAGCTGAAAGCAACTCTGTCCCTGTCTTGCCCCTTCTGCTAAATTTGTGGCAGGTCCCAGACCCACAGTGGATGCTGGAGAGCTGGGAGGGTGAGTGAAACCAGCCTAGCCGCTCTGGGAGGGCAAAGTCTTTTCTGCCCCCATTCTCCTCCTGGGAAGCTTTCTCTCCTGCTGCCTCACCTGTTCCTGGTAGTTTCTGCAGTGGAGAAACTCAGCTGAGGCTCTTGGGGAGGAAAAGGCACCTGCCACAAATGCCCTGTGTCCCCTCCATCACCCTCCAGCAGCTCCTGGCTGAGTCCTGCCAGCCCAGAGGGGCTGGGGAGGAGGCTGTGGGTGTCCCAGCAACACCCCTGCCTTTGCTGGTGGTCCTAGCAAAGCATCCCCCAGCCATGGCACTGGCCAGAGCCACCCCTGCCCACATTCCTCTCAATTGTGCCAGGGGGACAATGAGGGAGGGGGAGCTTTACAGCCCAAATGGCCCTGGCTTGGGGCTAAATTCTTGCTCTGCTGCAAGGACTGTGATGGTCTCATCCCTTGCCTGGTCCAGGGTGAAGAATCTGGCCCCTGGGCTGAGCCCAGCCAAGGATGCACTCTCCATCCTTTGGCCACTGTCCATGCATCCGGCAGCTGCGCTGCTTGGAGCCCTTGGCAGGGAGTCGCGCTGCCACCCGCATGGTAGGGGTGATCTGGCCTCAGCATTTGCTGGAAAAAGTGAGGGGTTCCTGCTCACACTGGGGGCAGAGGAGGTGCAGAACAGGTGCTTCGAGGCTGCCCACAGTCCCCCGAGGATGGCAGAGGGGCTGGAGGGAATAACTCCAGGGATGCTGAGCTCTGCCCTAACAGGGTCAGAGGAGGGTTGCCCTGGGGTGCTATGAAGAGCCTGAGGAGCTGGTGGGGAGCAGCTGCCTGCAAGGCTGTAGTGACTTATTCATTTCCTGGTCACAAATGGTGTTTTGTAGTGTTGGTTTTGTTTGTTAGGCTAAGGGCAGCTCCTTCCTTCCCTGGCCCTGTCTGCTCCCTGTTAGCAACCGCTTGCTACTGGGACTCAGTGGCTTTGTGATGGAGATGATTTGAGGCACAGTTCGATACTTGCGGTGCTGGATTGCAGTCACAGGGATGGTTTGCATGCACCGAAAAAATCCTTTTTGGCAGAGGCTTCTCACAGATCTGGATGTAACTGCATCCATAGGGCTGGCAAGAATAGGGCAGACCTACTTTGGGGACAGGTGCTGTTTTCTTCAAAGCTTAAAAGAAAATCACTTTGACTAGAGCTTTTTTAAATTATTATTATTCCTTCCTCCATTTCTCTCATCGGGAGGTTTTGCCATGATCAGACCCATGGGTTTATTTTCGCCTTGTCTGTAATGGATAAGGGCACAGGACTTGGTTCGTCAAAGTGGAAAAGTGTGCGCTCATCCCAAGCACTGTTGTGAAATCTCTGCAGATTTCAGTGTGATGGAAAAAGGCTTTGAGAGGAGTTGAAAGGCCACGTCCCAGGGATTTTAGGACACAAGGTTTAAATAAGGACACATGTCTTCAGGTATTAAGTGGATCTCATGGCACCCCAGGGTGTCTAGCAGTTTGTGGGGGCTGTCCCCATGGCTCAAAGCATCTTCTGGCTGCAGTCTCTGCCAGGGACAGAGTGCCAGAAGCAGTGTTGGAAAGAAACTAGGGAAGGTGCCTGCCAAAAAAGCCTGGCAGCAAGGTGGGCAAGGCTGGGGAGCTACTGTGTCAGAGGTGGTAGAGGAGCTGAAATCCTCCAAGGGCTTTTGCTGGTTTAAACCTGTGAATGAGCTGAGCTGTAAATGATATCACAGCAGGCCAGTCAAACTGGTTGAGTTTTGCCGTGATGCTCTGCAGGACAGGTCTGATGACTGCTCACAGCTGCAGCCCAAGGGGAAAAGAGGTGGGTGGGCAAGCGGCTAGGTTCCCGCAGTGGGGCTGGACCATATCCTGCTGTCCTCAGACCCGCTCCTGTGCAGCCTCCCAAGGATACCCTGAGCTGAGCTGGGTCTCTGCACCAGAGCGCTGCGGTGACTTATGCAACATCATGCTCTTAATGGGATTTTAGCGTATGTGTCTGTAGTTGTGTGTGTATGTGTGATCCTGTTTAATTATCCATTTCCTCTGGGATCTGCAAACTTAACATGGCTTGGTCTCCAGCCTGAGTCCACCATGAAAAGCCAGTTGAAATAGCAGCTGTCACTTCCCATAAATCAGCAGGCAGCGGGTTGTTGTTGCTCCCTCGCTAGGAAAGCCTCAGCACTTGCCCTTGGCCTTGGAGTTCCCTTACACAGTCCTCCCAGCTCGGAGCTGCCCCCACCTCTGGGCACAGGGCTTAACCTTGCTGGTGGGAGGAGCTGCCTTGCTTTAGGGATGCACCCCATTCCTAAAGGCACCATGTTGCCCCTGATCACTTGGGTGGTGGGGCAAAAGCCACAGGCAAGCAGGTCTCCAGCCCTGCCCATCTCCCAGCCCCGGTTGGAGGGTGCTACCTGAACCAGGAGCCTGCTGACTGAAGGGAAGTGTGTGGGGACCCAGCTCCCCAATGCTGCAAGTGTGCCCACCCGTTTGCTCTCCTTGGCACGAAACCTGGGGTGGGGTGGGGCACCACACAACAGCTCCCTTGCACCATACCTGGTGGTGGCTTCCAGGCTGTCTGGAGGCAGCGAGCACCCTCCGCCCTGTGCAGTGGCCCTGTTTGCTTGCTCGCATGTGTGCCCCTGTGCTGCCTCCGCTCCCACCTTCACCATGTGCCTTCTGGTCTCTCCTGTCACGCAGCTGCCGTACCGGACTCCTGCCCCATTAACATTGAGGAATAGGTATGAGACCCCCAGAGACTGCACCCGCCTCGCGTCCTGTCACCTGGGGGATTTGGTGCTGGGTTGGCACCCCTCACCCCGACATTGCTGGCTGTCCCTTCGCTGTCCCGGCCAGGGTGACATCCTTAGTGCCTAATCTGCAGCCCTTGTGGGTCATCCACCTGTGGCCTCTGACCAGGCATGGTGGGGCAGAGGTAGCCCCTTTCCATCTGGGTTATTAAAGCCCAGCCATGGTGTTTCCTGTTTACCCCTCAGCATTCCCCAGAAATTAGGGGCTTAAGGGGCTCCCTCAGCTCAGAAAGGTAAGTGCAAGTGCTCACCAGGCCTTGCTGCAGCCAAAATCCAAAGTGCGGCTGGGGAGGTGGGTGTTACTTGGGAAGATTGAATTGCGGTCATCTCTGGAAAGATGCTCAACTGCCTAGTGGGCTTTGAGAGTCTCTAACCCCTCATTTTCTCCCACCAGGCCTGGAGGCAGCCAACAACAATGTGGGGCTTTCATGGCAGGCACTCCAGCCCCACCACCCCCCTGGCACCCCAGACCTGGAGCAGGTGGCGGCCACCCTGCCCGTGTGAGGGCTCAGCCTCAGTGGGGTCACGCGTCCACCTGCCTGCCCAGAAGGACTCTGGCGTCTGGGCACCATGGACATCGCCACCTCCATCCCTTGGCTGTAGCAGGACTGATTTTCAAAAGAAAAGACTGTAACCTCGACTTTTCCTCCTTAGACTCCTCTGTGCAGAGAGGGTCTGAGAACCGTATCGTCTTAGAGCCCTCCATAAGCACCTTCCCAACCTCCAGCCCCAAGGGGGACAGGTTGGGGTCCCCTCCTGCCCCTGGCCATTTCACACCCTCGGGCTCCTCTCATCCATTATGTAGAGCAGATAGGATGGGATCACCCCACAAAGGGCATCCTGGGACGTGGCTGGAGTGGGATGGTGGGAAGAGGGTGCCCATGGGTGCACGTTAAGGGTAAATGTTGGCATTTGTGACTTCAGTGCATGAACTGGTGACCTTCATGGGGGGCTGGCCCCCTCTAAGCTTGCTGGTGCGTGTTCCCACTGTGCCATGGGAGGTCCCTACCCCATGCTGTGGACTGTACCCATTAATGCACTGGCAATGATGGTGCCCGTGCAGCTCCCCTTGTCGCCACTCTTCTTCCAGGTGGCACATGGGCTCTTGGGCTGGGTCCAAGAGGTTGATTTTCCCCAGGGGTGAAGCAGGGTGGCAGGTGTGGGCAGGGAACCTAGTCCCCTTCCTGTCACAATCCCCCAGGGCATCACTAGTTTAACCTCACTGTCTTCCGCCCCACTGTGAGCTTGGGGCTCTGGGCTGTGCCCTCTCTCTCTGGAACAAGTGCCAAAAGCATCACCCCTCTGTCCCAACCCTCCTGCCCTGTCCACTGCATTTTGTAGCAGGGGGTGGATAAGGGTGCAGGAGTTTCCCCCTCACCCTTCCGTCCCCATCCCTCCATCTCCATCCTTCCAGCCAGCACTGGGCTGACAGCTTAAGTGGGTTTTGCTCAAGAGGACAACGACACAGGGACACTGATGGGGTAGGGATGCAGTTGCAGACCTTGAGGACCTGATGGGTCCATTGACAGAGGTCAGGCTCCACTCCAAGAGCATCAGGGCCAGTTAGAAGCTATTTTGGAAAGCATCAGGCCCATCATCCCAATCTTGCAAGCTCTGGAGCTGTTTGGGCCAGCCCAGGGTGGGAGGCTGCACCCTCCTCTTTTCTCCTCCTGGTTTTCTCAGCAGCACAAGCCAGGGGAGGGCCCCCAACACAGATGTAATAGTAAAGGCCATCTTCTCTTTGTAGGAGAAGAATGTATGTCAGAGCTACCTTAGGACAGAGATGTTAATCCAGTGAAATCAGTGTCCCACAGTAGCTGCAGGGTGTGTGCCAGGAGCAGGTCCCAAATGCTCATCCCCATGGTGGAACACAGGCTATGCTGATCACTATGGGTCAGTGCTGTGGTAGGGCAACTCATGGGTTTGGATGTCCTGGCCCTGAGGAGCCAGCAGCACCGCACTAGGCACAGGAAGAGCTTTGGGGGTTCACCTTCATGTGGAGCTGAGAAAACTAGGGGGGCCACAGGAGGCTGGCTGCTCCCCCACCCTCTGGCATGGGCAGGGGAGGGAGAAATCAGGCTGATGCTCCAGGAGTGGTTTGTCTACCAAATCCACCCTTCCTCATGGTTTCAAAGGAACCAATAAGAACTCTCCAGGGCTGGCTGGGCATCACAATGTAGAGCTGTGACAGTGCTTGTGAATGGCAGCAGACCAGGGCAGAATAGTCAGGTCCTTGCTCAGGAGGTGACTGGGAGGGTTTTCCAGCTGCTCCAGGCTGTGGGTTCCCAGGGCTGCAGGGAATGGCCAAGCAAGCTCACAGGGTGGCTGCAGACCAGGGCAGCTGTGTGCAGGCACCTGCCCCTTGCTTGGAGGGATCATGGCTGCTGTTGAGCACGTTGCAATGGAGAGGAGGCAGGAGGATGCTGCAGCCGAGCAGTGTGCTGCTGCATGGGTGTGAGAATCCTTTGCCACGGCACAGGAGAGGTGGGATTTGGGTGTGGATGACACCAGTGTCACCCAGAATGAACAAGGGGTGGGCGTGAGCTGCCAGTGCTGGCACTGTGGAGTGAAAGGCTCTGGGCTCACAGGGTAGCCTGTTGTTCCGGTGATCCACCCATCAGGGATTTAAGGAAATAAATCAGATTGCTGCTTAACAACTTTGCTTTGAGCATGTTTTGGATTTTAGGAATATGTTTAATAAAGGGCATCTTATGTTGACGAAGTTTCCAGAGACTTTTTGTGCTTATGAGACAAGGGCAGCTGGGGTCTTGGGGACTCGGCGGATGGAAACCCTCTCTGGCTGGGAGCATCCACCCACCTGTCACCCAGGCACCTCCAAAAAAAACAGCCCAGAGGATTCAAGGTCCATTCCAACCCACATTATCTAACCATCCTAAATCCTGCCTCCTCTAACCTCTGCCAGGATGAAGAAGGTGCAAATGCAAACAAACCTCTTCTGGAACAGTCTGGCCCAGGGCAGCATCGTCTCCTTGGTGTAGGGTGCAGGTGGCCGAGCAGATGGCACAGGGTCCACGGTGCCTGGAGGTGCCGGGTTGGATGAGGGCACCTAGAGGGGACTGGAGATAAGGAGCACGAAGGAGCTGGATGCTCGTGCAGGGGAAATCCCTCCAGTGCTGGGGAAGAAAACTTGTGCTGGGAGCTGATACCTTGAAGGTGAAGAGGGTTATAATTTGGTTTCATTGGAAGGGGCTGGTGCGCGGTGGAAAGAATCGTAGAGTTGTTAAGATTGGGAAAGACCTCCAAGATCAACCAGCCCATCCCCACCGTGCCTGCTAGACCGTGTCCCCCAGTCCACACGGTTTTCGAACTCCTCCGGGGACCGGGACTCCTCCCCAGTCCCCCGGGGTCCTTCTCGTAGCAGCACCCGGGGCTGAGTGCAGGCTTCGCGCCCGTGGGGCCGCTCCGAGCGGGGCCGCCCCGGCCCGGCCTCCGCGCCGCAGGCCCTCGGCTGCCATGGCAACACGCGGGCCAATGGCCGGGCCGGACGCTGTTGACGGGGCGGGGCGTCGCCACGGCAACGCGAGAAGCCTCCGAGCCGCTACTTAAGGGCGCGGGGCGGGCAAGGCCCGGCGCGTTCCCGGGAGCGGCGCCCCCGCAGCCCCGCAGCCCAGCTCGGGGCTTCCCTCATCTTGTTAGTTTGTGGGGGGTTTTTTTGTCCCCCTTCCTGTTTTTTTTTTTCCAGAAGCTTCCTGCTCTCTCGGGAACTTCGGAGGTCGGGGGACGCCGGTGGGACGGGGTAAGAGGCGGCGGAGCCGGGCCCGGTGGGGCGGGGCCTCGCTATTATTTTTATTGTTGCTTTTATTGCCATTTTCATCGCCCCTTCCCCCCCCCCCCGAGTATTTCTGGGACCTCCCGTCCCGCGGGCGCAGGAGCTCGCAGGGGCTCTGAGTGGTGACGGCGGGGGCCGGGGGCCCGGAGCCTCGCCCCGCGGTGCCCCAGCTGCCGCCCCTCGCTCCCGCGGGGAGCCCCCGGCGCAGGGTCCCGGCCCTCCTGCCCAGAGACGCGGGGTCTCAGCCCAGCAGCAAAGGCAGGCGCCGTATCCTTAGCCCGGGAATCACCGAAGCCTGAACCCTCCGGCTCGTTCTGAGAACGGGGAGTGCTTGGAGGGGGCGTCCGTGCTCCCCCAGCCCGCATCGGTTTAGGGGTATGAGGTGAAGGAAGGAGCATAAAACAGATGAAACCGAGGGAAGTTGGTAGCGGGGAGGACTTCAAGATATTCTGTCGAGGTGTTGGATCCTGAGATTTTGTCTTGCTAGTAGCCAGTGGGGAAATATCCTTGCTTTGAGGGCCGGCAGCGGAGGATTTTGGTTGCTTGAATGTCTTTTTGTTGGTTTTGTTTGTTTGTTTGTTTGTTTTATTTTTTGGTTTTGTTTTTTTTTTTAATTCTTTGGCCGAAGGCTTGCTGGGTAGTGCTGCCCCGCTGGGGTTCAGGTGAGGGGCTGAAGGGATTTCCTCACGGTTCAGGGTTGCTGAAGCACCCCAGGAGGTATTGCAGCTCTGGTGTGCAGCACCCCGGGGATGGATCTTACCCAGCATCACCGAGAGCACCCAGCCCTGCCCAAGTATGAGAGAGTGGCTGCACCTTGGGGAGTCTCAACCCTCTCCCTTTTTTTAATTGCAGGGTCTGCCTGTTCCTTCCCTCCCCTTCACCTTCATCCAGTGAATGCAAGAGCTGACGATGCGTCGAGGCATGGCTGAGGGGTGGCTGAGCCACCTGCAGGCTGGAAGGGACAGGGGGCAGGAGGGCAGCATGAGAGACTCAGACGACCTGGATGACAGCCTGACCAGCCTCATGTGGCTGCAGGACTTCTCAATTATCAGTGCCAGTATGGGCAAGTCCTCCTACTGCCCCAGTGGTCCAGACCCCCATGACTGTCACAGAATCCCCAGTGTTGCTGCCCCGTGCTCACCCTTGGCTGCTGACCCAGCGTGCATGGGCATGCCCCACACTCCCTGCAAGCCCATCTCCTCCTCCACCTTGAGGACGGTGCACCAAGCCGTGGTCACACACACACAGCTTGCAGAGGACATTGACTACAAGACCAATCCACACATCAAGCCACCCTACTCTTATGCCACCCTCATCTGCATGGCAATGGAAGCCAGCAAGAAGCCTCAGATCACCCTCTCTGCCATCTACAAGTGGATTACTGACAACTTCTGCTACTTTCAACATGCTGATCCCACTTGGCAGGTAGGAGATTTGGAGACCTCTCGCCTTGCCGTCTCTCCCCACAGGGCTGCAGAGGGGTTTCCACAGCCTCCATCATGGAAGGCAAGATCTCATGGAAATGCTGAATCTCACTGTGAGGAGACTGGCACCGGCATCTGGTGCAGAAGGGCAATGACAGGAAGACCTTGGGTGTGCAGAAATGCCACAGCGATGAGGACAGCAGAGGGAAGGAGCCATTGCAAGGGAGAGCTCAGGACATTTTGGGAATGGGGAGGTACCCATTGGACTGCTGTTACCTGCGTCTCCTCTTGGCTCTAGGGCGAAGATACCTCTGTCCCCAGCTCCACCTTTCTGGAGCTTCCGTGGCATTTTGAGTCCATCAGAGCTGAGCATGTATGAAATTGCTGGGTTGAGCATCTCTGGGTACTGAGGACCCATAGGAGAAGGATAGAGAGATGCTGCCTTTTGGACAAATGCCTTGTTGGGGAGGTTCAGTGCAGAAATAGTGCCACTTTCCAAGCAGGGCGGAGGTCAAGTTTCCTGTCCCCTTGGAGAGGTGAAGGAGGCTTCATAGTTGTGATGAGCTGATGAGGACTCAGAGAGAAGCTCAACAGAGGTCAGTTAGGGCTGCTGTCCGCAACAAACATGAGGGTGTCCTTGGAGGGTAGGGGACAGCCCCTAGGCTTGCCAGCTTTGGGGAAAATATACACGCTTTTCCCTGTCATCTTGGCTCGCTGCTCTCCTCCATCACATGAGGGAACTCCAGCATGTGAGGCTTTCTAGGATGTGCCAGGACAGTAGGGACCTGGGTGACTTGTCCCTCCACTCAGGTTATTCCCAGCCCGGATCCACAGCATACAAGTGATCCCAACAGCAGGGCTCACCCAGGCAGATCTGAGCAAAACCCCTACAACTCCTCTGGCCAGGTATTACCCACCTTTACCCCAGACAGGTGGATCTCCAGCAGCTCTTGAAGCCCATCACAGGGAAGGGATCCCCCCTGGTCTATCTCCAGGGCCACCTGGGTACCCCAGTATCCCCTGTGCTGAGGGACTTGCAGAAACAATTTGAGAGGGGGAGCTGTGTGCCAATATGTTGATTTTCTGCTGCAAACTCACAGCTGGATAATGACCACGTTTTTAATAAAATGTGTTTATTAAAAAAAAAAAAAAAAA
>WAAB01015750.1:46140-183220 GCA_013389865.1 Piaya cayana
TTTCTCTTTCTTTTTTTTTTTTCTTTCTTTCTTTTCTTCTGAGCCTGTGTTCTCATCCCCTATCCTGATTCCCATACGTGAAGACAGCCTGGAAAGGTCATGCCACCCATACTCCCCGGGGGGGGAGATGGATATATTCCTGTGGGAGCTGAGTGCTTTGGAGAGTAGCCAACACACCCAAGGAGCTTCAGCCCAGAGGAGGGTTTTGTTGTGTGTGTGTGTGTGTGTGTGTGTATGTGCATGTGTGTTTTTCAACAGCTCTAAGCATTCAAGTCTTGTTTTTCCTATTCGCCACTACGGATTATGGATGAATAAGCATAAAGATACCCAGGCAACACTAAAAAAACCCAAACCTCTACCATATCCAATCTCTTAATACAGCCTTGGCTTTGTAGAGTCCAACATAGGGTTATTTACCCAATAACTGAGTTTCTTTTCTGGTTATTTGCATCACTCCAGGCACATTCATGGTTTCAGAACAGCTAAATGGGAGCAGAAACTCCTCTCCTTCTTTATTCCCCCTGTTTTACATTCCCCCCAACCCCGTTTGTTTGAGTGGTGGGTGATGAAAATGTGGTGATTTCACACTGAGCTTCCACAGGTCAGGAGGCACTCTGGAATCATGCAGGTCTGTGGGGGCAAGGGTGTTGCAGCCCATGTGTCTCTCTGGTGTTGCTCTTCTCTTTTGAGTCAGCCTAGGCGTGGTGCCTTGGTTTTTGCTAAATATTTTCCTGTCAACACTAGCAATATGTATAGATGAAATGATGGATGCAAAGAAGGCCCTGATGATGCCGTCCCATATGGTGCTGCCATGTGTTGCCACTTGCAATGGGGCCATGGCTACATCTGTGTAAAGACCCTCCTTTTCCTCCTTAACCACAAAGGAAGACCTGACCACCTCCAGCTTAGCTGGTTTCTCCCAGTGCTCTGTATGATCCAAAGGCCCAAGGCCCCAGATTACAGCCAAGGAGAGTTGCCCAAAACCTTCCCATTGGTTCACAAGTGCAAGCTGGAACCTCTTGGCTCCTGGCATCTCTGGCTGGATTAGAGAGAAGGCAAGAAAACTCTTCTGGTGGCTCAGGGGCAGGGGAGTTTCTGCTGGGCATGTAGCCTGAGATGTCTTGATGTTGTCTTTTCTGCTTTCTTTTCCCAAAGGTCCTTGCTCAAAATGTGCTTTTCCACCAGGCTTTCCATGCAGGTAGGTGCTTTGACAATAAACAAGCATTCATCCTTGTATTTTTTTTTCTTTTGGGTCTAGAACTCCATCCGGCACAACCTCTCCTTGAACAAGTGTTTCATCAAGGTGCCCCGAGAGAAGGGTGAGCCAGGGAAAGGTGGGTTTTGGAAGCTTGACCCTCAATACGCTGACAGGCTCAAGAATGGTGCCTTCAAAAAGCGGAAGATGCCCCCAGTGCAGATCCACCCAGCCTTCACCAAAAAATCCCAACAAGAAGTGCGGTGCATCCCCAGCCCAGCTGCTTTGGCTTGCACCTTCAATAATGTCCTTGAGATCAATACGGAGTCACAGCAGCTGCTGAAAGAGTTTGAAGAAGTCACTGGTGACCAGAACTGGAATCCAGCAGATGGCAAAGCAGGGCACAAGCGCAAGCAACCCTTGCCAAAGCGAATGGCCAAGGTGTCTCGGCTTTCCAACTCTGCCTTGCTGACCCAGGAAGAGCAGACTGAACTGGGATCGCTGAAAGGTGACTTTGACTGGGAAGCCATNCTCAGGTTATTCCCAGCCCGGATCCACAGCATACAAGTGATCCCAACAGCAGGGCTCACCCAGGCAGATCTGAGCAAAACCCCTACAACTCCTCTGGCCAGGTATTACCCACCTTTACCCCAGACAGGTGGATCTCCAGCAGCTCTTGAAGCCCATCACAGGGAAGGGATCCCCCCTGGTCTATCTCCAGGGCCACCTGGGTACCCCAGTATCCCCTGTGCTGAGGGACTTGCAGAAACAATTTGAGAGGGGGAGCTGTGTGCCAATATGTTGATTTTCTGCTGCAAACTCACAGCTGGATAATGACCACGTTTTTAATAAAATGTGTTTATTAAAAAAAAAAAAAAAAAAGGTTTTTCAACCCCCCTTCACAGAGATGCAGGGGGTTCACAGGATTGTTGCAGGCAGGAATGATAAATATGTTACTGGCCGGGTAATGGTGGAGAGCAGCCCAGGCTGAATGAAGCTAGGGATGGAGAGGGGAGATGGGGAGCAGAGAACTCAGCCTTCAAGTCTCTGACACTTGTAAAATTTTGTTAAACTGTACATTTGGAGTTACTGCTTCCTGGATTTTTTGCAGGGATATCTGTGTTCCTGCTGTGCCTTTCTTCTTTTTCCTTTTCCTTTTNAACAGCTCTAAGCATTCAAGTCTTGTTTTTCCTATTCGCCACTACGGATTATGGATGAATAAGCATAAAGATACCCAGGCAACACTAAAAAAACCCAAACCTCTACCATATCCAATCTCTTAATACAGCCTTGGCTTTGTAGAGTCCAACATAGGGTTATTTACCCAATAACTGAGTTTCTTTTCTGGTTATTTGCATCACTCCAGGCACATTCATGGTTTCAGAACAGCTAAATGGGAGCAGAAACTCCTCTCCTTCTTTATTCCCCCTGTTTTACATTCCCCCCAACCCCGTTTGTTTGAGTGGTGGGTGATGAAAATGTGGTGATTTCACACTGAGCTTCCACAGGTCAGGAGGCACTCTGGAATCATGCAGGTCTGTGGGGGCAAGGGTGTTGCAGCCCATGTGTCTCTCTGGTGTTGCTCTTCTCTTTTGAGTCAGCCTAGGCGTGGTGCCTTGGTTTTTGCTAAATATTTTCCTGTCAACACTAGCAATATGTATAGATGAAATGATGGATGCAAAGAAGGCCCTGATGATGCCGTCCCATATGGTGCTGCCATGTGTTGCCACTTGCAATGGGGCCATGGCTACATCTGTGTAAAGACCCTCCTTTTCCTCCTTAACCACAAAGGAAGACCTGACCACCTCCAGCTTAGCTGGTTTCTCCCAGTGCTCTGTATGATCCAAAGGCCCAAGGCCCCAGATTACAGCCAAGGAGAGTTGCCCAAAACCTTCCCATTGGTTCACAAGTGCAAGCTGGAACCTCTTGGCTCCTGGCATCTCTGGCTGGATTAGAGAGAAGGCAAGAAAACTCTTCTGGTGGCTCAGGGGCAGGGGAGTTTCTGCTGGGCATGTAGCCTGAGATGTCTTGATGTTGTCTTTTCTGCTTTCTTTTCCCAAAGGTCCTTGCTCAAAATGTGCTTTTCCACCAGGCTTTCCATGCAGGTAGGTGCTTTGACAATAAACAAGCATTCATCCTTGTATTTTTTTTTCTTTTGGGTCTAGAACTCCATCCGGCACAACCTCTCCTTGAACAAGTGTTTCATCAAGGTGCCCCGAGAGAAGGGTGAGCCAGGGAAAGGTGGGTTTTGGAAGCTTGACCCTCAATACGCTGACAGGCTCAAGAATGGTGCCTTCAAAAAGCGGAAGATGCCCCCAGTGCAGATCCACCCAGCCTTCACCAAAAAATCCCAACAAGAAGTGCGGTGCATCCCCAGCCCAGCTGCTTTGGCTTGCACCTTCAATAATGTCCTTGAGATCAATACGGAGTCACAGCAGCTGCTGAAAGAGTTTGAAGAAGTCACTGGTGACCAGAACTGGAATCCAGCAGATGGCAAAGCAGGGCACAAGCGCAAGCAACCCTTGCCAAAGCGAATGGCCAAGGTGTCTCGGCTTTCCAACTCTGCCTTGCTGACCCAGGAAGAGCAGACTGAACTGGGATCGCTGAAAGGTGACTTTGACTGGGAAGCCATCTTCGACACCAGCCTGAATGGAGACTTCTCCACTTTTGAGGACCTGGAGATGTCACCTCCAATGAGCCCCATAACGCGTGACGTGGACTTGACAGTACACGGCCACCACATCGACTGTCCTCAGGGGCAGGAGCAGGTCCTCACTGAATCCAACCAAAACAATCTGGACTTTGATGAAACCTTCATGGCCACTTCATTTCTTCAGCATCCCTGGGATGAAGGGACAAATGATTACCTCTCCAATTCTGTCAACGTGGAGCAATTGTTTGAACTCAATGATGCCTCTTTGCCAGCAGATGTGAGTGACTGGAGCAGTCTGGCATCCCTCTTATAAGAGGCCAGTCACCATTCAAAGCTCACGCAGACTTTAGTGGGATGATCCTCCTGTGTTGCTGGGACTTACAAGGGCCAAGACTTCCTAGAGACAGAGACATCCACAGTGACTTCTACCAGCTGTTTCATAAGATTAGTCACAGAAACACCCGGGAGGAGAAAAAAAAAACCAAAACACCACCACAGGCACCGCTTGATATATCTTTAAAGGACGTATCAGAATTCTCTAGTCCATGAGTTTCCTCAAGAGAAGAAATATAACACTACTTATTTTTTTACTTTTAAAGGAAGAAATGTGAATTATCATGGTTTTTTCCCCATGGAAATGGACATGGTGTATGTTCCTTCAGGGCTAAAGGAGAGCATCTGCTAAAGCCCATCCAAGACATGAGATTCATATTGGCTTAGGGCTTAATAGACTCAGTGCAATTTCCTCACCCTTTCATCTCTCTGCTTCTCTCTCTTTCCTGTTTCTGTCTAGGGTTGTTGGCAAGTACAGTGTGATAATTAGCTAGCAGGTAAATAGAGGTCCCTTCTGGATTCTCTGAGTTCAACCTCCCTCCTGACTTGTGCCTAGGGAAGAAGAAAAGGTCTATAAATTGGGCAAGTCTGCCTCTTTAGAATGTTTTTATATAATCTATTATATATTATATATTCAAAGAAACCTATATTTTTAGCATTAGAATTTCTAAATAGTAGGGGATAGGAGAAATACAGTTTGGGAGTTGTTTTATATTTTCACTGTTATGAAGGCTTGTGGTCGTTGTTCTGGAAACCCAGACCACATGAGGGAGGATTCCTGCAGCAGCAGCAACAGGTTTTGTTACGGATCCAGGAACTGACTCTGACAGGAGATGAGCAGCAGGGACCAGGGTGCTCCCAGAACTGGTTTTCATATCTTTTGTACCCAAAACCTCTGCTGCAGTTGCTGAAGGGTCTAGACCACCACAAACACTCCCTGTCTTTCACCAGTCGATGTGGGCCCCCTCTCCCTTTTTTTGGTCCAAGACTGTCTCTCTACTTCTGTTGCTTATCCATAAGGCTCCAAGTGGCTGCCAGGACAATGCAGGACCCTAATTAAGGATGCTCTTTTGGGGGAGCTGTAAGGAAACACTGTGGTGTAGCCATCAGCTGGTGGCAATGGGGCCACTCCACATCGAATGCTTCTAGGTGGGACCAAGGAGGAAAGAAATCCATATTCCGGCTCCATCCAGAAGCTCAGGCCAAAGACTGCGTGTGCATTGGGCCTTGAGGACAGCAGCAGAGACGAAGTCACATCCAGCTGGGAGCTGAAGTTTTGGCTCCTTGTCTCAGTATGTAGTAAGAACATGGCAGGATCTCTGCAAAGGAGCTCAGAAGCATTTCAGGAGCAGAGCCAAACTGCACTGAAACTTGAAGCTCTTGAGAACCGAATTCTTCACCTCTCCTTTGCTGTAGGTAATTAGAGGTAGAGTAGCCATCAGGTAGGAGTAAGCAGAAGCTTGTAATTTTAGTGGTGTGTCAGACTTGCTGAAAAGTGGAAGATTGTAAAGAGTTTCTTTTTTGGTTACAAAAGCATTTAGGACTTTTAATGTGAGCAATATAATTTAGTGAGAGTATAATTGTAGTGTAAGAATCAATAAACAAGCCTTAAAAAGTAAATAAACTAACCTTGGAGTAATATGCACCCAAATCTGGGGAGAGGGTTTACGCTGCGGAGGTGAGAGCCAAAGTCCTGCATCCCCTTTGTAAAGTGTGGGGTGGGCTGAGAACTGATACCTTCAGCTCATGCAAGCAGCGGAGCTGGGGTCAGTTCCGCAGCCTTGCTCAAGTGCCAGCATCTGAAGTCTCCTGGGATGCCACTACATGAATGGGGATGGTGTCCTGAGGCCAGGAAGCAAGGGCTATGTGTCTGTGTGGCTTTGTGGGCTGCTGTAGATGTTTGTATCTGTATTGGCAATGCTTCTTTTTATTTGTTTGTTTTTTGTTATATTTTCCTGGTTTGGGGCTTCTGTACTGATGCTGAAGAACTGCAGAGATTCGTGTGCAATTTAACCTTTTTCATTTCATTATTATTTACAAAATAATAATAATAAAAAACAAATTTTAAAAATGGAGAAGAAGAAGCCCTTTTGCCTCCTTATTTCCCTCCAGCCCACCTGGCTCTGTTTGCTCCTCTCCCTGTGAGGTAGGGGACATCTCACCAACCCTGTACATCCAGCCCTGGTACGTGGGTGCTACCACCCTCCTCCACAGCCTCACAACAATTCCATGTGGGGAAAGTGAGGCATAAACCACTGCCCACGTGGCAATGGTTACACACTGCCTCTGCAACATAAGGGTGGCCATGCCTGGTGTCCAGTATCCTGGGAGCTGCTCCCAGCCCCTAGGGCATCCTGTGGGGAGCCTCTGGGGGTGACATAGTGTGGGTGCCTGGGACTACCCCTCTGCTTATCCCACATCCCCACTCATCCCTGTAGGTGCCCTGAGAAACACAAGTGGCTTCTGAACCCTCCTGAGTACAGGACAGCAAGAAGACCTGCATGGAAGCCACAGAAATAGCTGAGCCCTTGTGAAGTCAATTATGCTGAGGAGCAGTCAGACTCTGCCAAGGCAGGGAAGAAGAGCAGTGTCTGCTCAGCTCCTGGTGCAGACAACATGGGGGACGGAGGGTCCTGGGAAGACCCATAGGGAGGACAAGGTGGCTTGGCAATATGGACTGGGTAAGAAGCTGGCTGAAGCTAGGATATGGGGCAGTGCTGCCACTTGCAATGGTGGGAAAAGGAGGCTGGAAGGGGACCCTGCTCAGTGGCTGCCTGGTCCTCCCCACCATATCTGAGCATCTCCAGGGACAGAGATTCCTGTTTGGACACTGCCTGCAACTTGTCCAGGTTGGTGCCTTGGATGGACCCACTCCAGGATGTCCCATTCTTCTTGTGCTGGATACACAGCTCTTCCTATCTCCCCAAGATGTGAGATCACTTTTCCACTGATCTACTGGATTCCATTGGCACCAGTGCCTGGTGCACTGCAGCAGTCAACCGGTTTGCTCAGTGGTCACAGCTGCTCCCAATCCAGCCAATCTCAACCAAAAATAAGGGCTGGGCTCTCTGCAGGGGTTGGCTTTGGCAGGTTTGTGCTTTGTGTAGGAAGGGCAGGATGTAGCCCTTTGGATGAGGAAGGGTTAGCCTCGTGGGGGATCGCTTTGATGTGTCTGTGAAGAAATTTTGGAGGCAGATCTGGGCTCTCTCTTCAGCTCTGGGACATTGGAGACCACACCACAAAAAGGCAAGAAGGAATTTCTTGTCCTGGCTTCATTTATCTGCTCACAGCTGTTAATACCAGCGGAGCTGCTCTTCTCCCCTAAAAAAAGGGAGCTACCTAAAATAAGGTAGCAAAAAGCTGACAGCCCCTTCATTCCTCTGTTCACGTCTTTACTTTGTTTTGCCAGGCGCAACTGTGCAGTTCCTGTTTTTAAACTCCCCGGGAATAAAAAGAGAATCCCTCAGAACTCCCATTCTACTATGGGTTTGAAGAAAGATGCAGCATTGCCAGGAAAACATATTCCAGCCTGATGGAGCCAGTTGAGGTTTCAAAGTGAGAAAGGGTGAGTATAAAGGAGGCACCAGGCAAGGCCTGAAACAAACATGTTTTGTTCAGGTTCTCAAAGCTGCAAAACCAACTTGGATGTGATTTGGTTTTCTCTTTTGATGAGATGGTTTGGGGTGTGCGGGAGCTATTTTTTTTTAAGCAGCAGCCAAGGAGACGCACGAGTTGGGGGTGCTGCGGGTCAGGAGCATCTCGTCCCGCATGTGCGGGGCCGGACAGTGGCTGCTGCCCGCACAGAGCCCGCGGGTGCCAGGTCGGAGCACGGTGCCAGGAGCGATGCCGGCTCCCGGCAGCTCTCGGCCTGCCCGGGCTTGCCGGGGCAGCGGGGTTGCCAGCCCTGCACGATGCCCTGGCTCTCCCAGCACAGGGGTGGGGACGGGCTGGGGACCGCCCGGCTGACAGTGTCCCCCCCTGAGCTTTGTGGGTCAAAGCATCATGCAGTGAAATCCCAGAGCGGTTGCGTTTCGGGGCATTCCGCCAGTGGCATCCGCCCAAGTGGGCCCGGGATCCAGCTCCAACAGCTCCCGGCACGCTCAGCCATCGCAGCCCCAGCCAGTTATTAAGCACATGGCAATTATTCCTTTATTACTTATTTCTGCTATTCCCTCAGCTGCCCCCTCATCCATCATCCCTCCCTGATGGGCAAACATTGACACCTTAAACCAATCTCGTGTTCTCAGAGAGAGAGAAAAAATATAGGCATAAGCCCTTCTTTTCTCTCCTTTTCTGGACGTGTCTTTCCCTTCCATTGAGTGCAGGGCTGGCATGGAGCCATTCTGGCAACAGCCGGCTTTCACTTGCTAATCATCCTAAATATTGAAAATAAACGCCTAGAATAAACAGCTCAAAGATTGGGGCCATCTCTGCTCTGTTTGGAAATGCAAATCTTGCTGCCTTTTGTTTTCCTTGTGTGGGTTTGGAGGAGGTCACAACTCAGGGGTTCTCCCTCCACCTCTAGATTTTTCTTTTTTCTTTCTTTTTTTTCCTTTTTTTCTTTTAATTATTTCCCCCCTCACGAAAAAATAAGCCTGTTTTAACACCCCAGGCCTGGACAGCCAGAGCGCTGGAGGAAAGAAGGGGCAGTCAGGGTGGAGGGGATGTAGGGAATGGACTTGCCTTGCATAGCAATGAGTGAACCTCCAAAGTTTGGGGAAAAAAAAATGGGTTCCCGAATGTGCATCTAAGAGTTCATCTGAGCAATCTTATGGGAACTGTGGTTGGGCAGGGAGCTCCATCCCTAGTGCAGGCACAAGTCGTGGGCATACAGGCACTGGCATGGCATTAGGGAGGTCTGGCCCTCAGCCTTGCAATGAGAGGACGGCTCAGAGGACTCCCTGCCCCTGTGGCAAGGATTTTTGGAAGGTTTAATATCCAGGGGGATGGAGGTGCCATAGCAAACCCCAGACAGGCCATGATGTTAGCCAGGGATGGACCCCAACATCTTTGCCTTTCTGCGCAGCTCTGGGGAAGGTGGCTCTGAAAACAGAATGGGGCAAAGACCCTTTTCTGCTTTTCCAGCTCCAACCTTGCACTCCTAGCAAAACCCAGTGGGACCTGTGACATCCATATAGCTTGGATGGCTTCCAGCATCCTAATAGGGAAAGCAAGACAGGGCAAGGCAGTGCTCTGATGTGGACCAAAACCTGATCATCTGGCCCAAAGTACTTTGTGGGAAAGGCAGCCTGCCGCTGGGGACAGCTCCCATGTGCCAGACAACCCCTAAGCCCCTGGTCCTGGTCCCCAGCTCATGCTGCTGAAGCTGGGTTAGGCTCCATTGCAGGGAGTGGAGCTGCAACAAGGGCCATTATCTAGCCCAGAGCAACACTGGGGTGGCACTTTCAGAGCATGTGTGCACCCTGGAGTTTTCAACCATGTTTTTGGGCTATGTACAGGGGTGCACCCTCTGGCAATGAGGAGCCCGGCTGGCAGAGCTCCCTGCCTTCCCCCCAGGCAGCCCTGGGATGGGTCAGTGGGCCGTTGCCAGCGGCCGTTCCTGGGCACAGCCAGCACAATGCACAGGCAGGTCAGGACTTGCCCTGAGGTGGGGAGAGTGCCATGGCCACTCACCCAAACCACAATGCAACAGCCCCTGTGTACATGCCATGACAAGGAGACGTTCTGCATGCTGCCCCTTCCTCCTCCTCATCCCTGTCCTCCCTCTGAAGTGTGCCAAGGTTGGGGATGCAGCCCTGCAGGGCTCCTGCTACCCCAGCCCATGCCATGGAACAAAAGTCCTGTGGGCAGGGGGGAAACATCCAACCCCCACAGCAGAGGGGCTGAGCTGCTGGAGCAATGCCAGCATCACCTCCTTCTTTGGGAAACCACGTCACACTCAGGCCGAAAGCTGGCTGGTTTGCAAACAAGCGCTGGGGCCACAGGGATTTCTTCACAATGGCTGTTTTTTCAGGTGATTTATTTCCAGGTTTGGAGCATTGGGGACATCCCATGTCCTGAGATTGGATTTTTTTCACTAGCATCAGGATGGTAACAAGGAAAATAGCTCTTTTTTGGTTGTTTGACTCCAGAGGATGAGCTTTAAATTCCTCAAAAAAGGTGCAAGCAGGGGCGTGCTGTGGGCTCTGCACCCTGTGGAGCCAGTTTACTCACACAGCCAAACAGCAAAGGCTGCATGAGGGCAAGCAGGTGCATTTGGAGATCAGCCCAATTCAGGGCAACCTGGGCATAACCCGCAAATATCTGGGAGGTGTGAATGGAGCTGGGCAGCATGGGGGTGTCAGGTGCAGATCCCCCAGGATGCTCGCATCCTGTGCAAGGGGGCTGCTGAGCCAGAGGCTGAGCCAGGAGGGCTCAGGGGTATTATGAGCGGTGGATGCCAGGGAGAGCAGAACTGCAAGGGCTGGAGGGAGTAATGCTCCATCCCACCAGCTTTTGGTTATGAGCCACATTAACAGGCAGGAATGTGCAAACATCTAAAGGTCAGAGCTGCGCTGTGGTAAGGTGGCTGTTGCAGCTCAAGCCCCTGGGAACATGGCAGACAAAGGCAGGACCCCTGCACCCTGCTGCAGGCAGAAAGGGATGGCAGAGGAGGGTCTTCACTGCATAGGGCTCCTTGGAGTTGCTCCTTGGAGTTGCACCTGGCCTTGCCAGGTGGTTCCTTCCCAGCCCTAGGGTAACCCAGTGCATTCCTTATGGTGCGACAGAGCTGGCTGCAGCCCTGCATGGCCTCCCCATTCTTGTCATGTGGTGGGAATGCATGCCTGACACTGACCTGCATGGCAAACACTGTCCTTCCTTCCCCAGCAACATGGCATAGAGAGAAAATTATTGTCCTGAGCCTGACCCCCAGCTGACAAATACAGTGCCCAATATTTCCACTGTCCCGAGGACCAATGGTCCTGACGTGCACACAAACATCCCACCCATCTCAAATGCAGCTGGGAACCTCAGCTCCTGCTCTGGAGAGGAAGGATTCATCCGTGTGCTGAGTGGCACAGCGTTGGTCCTCAGTCTGTGCCAGCTCCTTGGTGGCGCCAGGAGCTTTGCTGGAGGAGGGGGCTCTCTGCCCTGTTCCCTCCACTCTGTTGGCAAGCTAAGTCAAGAGTGCCAAGGGGAACCTTGTTAATCCTGGTCGGTTTTTTACAAAAAGCCACTTAAAGCTAGCTATGAAGGCAGTTACCAGAGCACAGGGGAGATTTTCCCAGTAGGACCTTAATTCCCTTCGCAAATAAAGCTGGAGGGAGGGAGAGCACAGCTTGTGTCTGTGATGGATGGGGGCTTAAGGGCACATTCAGAGCCACCCTTTTAGGGATTGATCCCCACAACCCTCCCTCCTACAGGGAACAGAGGGTTGTTGAGGGATTTCCCATTTGGTGATTGCTTGGGTGTTGTTTCAGTGCAATTACTGCTGTGCAATATCCTTTTCCCTGGAGCAGTCAGTGTCGCATGGGAATGACTGGGAAGCTGCAGGAGCCCAAACACTAGCCCTTGCCCCACAGGGACTAAGTTTTCCAGGAGCACTGAACATCCCCACAGCACATTGTTATGGTCTGGATCCAGGTCAGGATCAAAGCGAAGTTGGTGGGGCTTAGAGACGTTACCAGGGAGGCAAAGTCCTTTGGTGCATTTGGTTCCTGTCTCATCCCATCAAGTTCTCAGCTGTAGTAACAGCCTGGGCACATGCCTGGGTGAATCCCATGCCCCGTCTGCACACACTCACTTCCTCTTCCAAGGGCTCTCCCCGCTTAACTATACCTGGAAGGGAAAACTGGGGACTCCTCAGCCAGCTCAGAACTCCTGGTTGTGCTGGCTGAAGATTAATCACCTTTTCTGTCCCTCTGACCTAAGGGGAGACATAATAGCCTGCATCTGCGGAGGAGGAGCGGGCAGTGCCACCAGCGATGGTGTTCCCACACGTTCTCACAGCCTGGGTCACACCACAGGGACACACAGCCTGGGACCGCTCTTCAGCCCACAATGAATGTTTTGTAATTTTACGCTGATTCTGGCTCCTCCATAGTCTGATCTTCCTCCTCTCCTACATCAAATGCAAAGCCCTTTTGGAGGCTCCTGCCTGTATTAAACTCATTTTGCCCTCACCACCGCAATCTCTGTGCCTTGCAGGCAGCTCCTGCAGCTCAGGAGCACTGCTGACCCTTCATGTCCCCACTGTCCCCTCTGTGTAGGAGTGGGACTAACCCTGCCAGTGGGAGGCAGGGACAGGCATAATTTATTTTTTGCAATAAAATTACTACTTTTTTAAAGTGAGAACTGTTCCTAGGGTGAGCCGTATTAAGACACAATGCAAGGGACAGAAAGTCCCTGCTTTGAAAGCTACTATTAATTGAATTTATCCAAATCTTTTCAAGGTCACACCTTTGTCACCTTAAAGACCACCAACAGAAAGGTGGATTTGTGGGATATCTGAGTCTTTCGAGTGACTCGGAACCTAGCCCTGAGCAGGCAAAGCCAAGCCTCTCTGCCTCAGTTTCCTCTCCTGCAAATCAAGTTGATTCTCTTTTCTGCAGTGTTTTTGGTGACCAACGCCTTGAACACCTCATGCTTGGAAAGAAGTGACTGTCACGTCCCCACAGGCAGGAGTCACTTCCTCATGCCTGTGGCACTGAAAGCTCCAGTTGCTGAACAACAGGGGCTTTAACTTGATGTTTTTCAAATCCTGTATCCTCCAAGAACCCAAAGGTGCCAGGCTCCAATCTGATCCCACATCTTGGGTTTCAAAGCACTTGAACCAACTTTGCTTGACAAATGCTGCAAAAGGGACTTGTTAGCTCTTGTGCTAGTGCCCTGAAGTCCCAGCTGAACACTGTACTGAGTATGCAATCCTTATTCAGCTGTGCTGGCTGTGTTTTCTGCCTCCTGTGCCCATGCTGATAGTAAGTGCATCCACCTGGATAAAAATCCCTCCTCTGAGGCAGAAAAAGGTTTGGTTTTTTTTCCCCCCTGTTCCATCTCATGGAGAGGGAAACAAAGGTCAACTCAGCATTCCTCCACAGATGCTGCTGAGTCACCATATCCACTTTTCATCAGTTTTGGCACGACAAGTGATTCCTCCTGAGCCTGTGGGGACCCTGTGGCTGGCGGTTTGTAAGGCGGGAAGAGCAGCACGGCCTCAGTGCTCTGGCGGGAAGGTGGTGAGACCAGGATTGTGTCAGAGCTGCCGTTCTGGCAGCTGCACCCACTGCTGAGAAACAGCCAGCTTTTAGCTGAGGTGGGTATTTACAGCCTAGAGATCCCAGGCGTGCTTTGTGCCCTTTTGCACGGTATTTTAACACACATTCCAACAGCAGTGTTTCTATTCTTTCATTTTACCAGAAACAACCCCTGTTGCTTTGACTCTTTGCAAGCCAAGTTTTTTTTCTGCTGCCTCCTCCTGGACGTCGCATTGCACCTCGTGTTCATACAGACTGGCAGTTTTCACATTTATTGGCAGACTGAACTTTCTGTACATTCGCTCACTCTTCACCACAACTGGCCGCGGGATGCAGGCTGGTTGCCTGTGTCTATCCCGACCACCCCTGCCTCGGTCACCCCTCAAGGGAGCCTTTCCACTGGCTTGTCAGGAAACACAAAGCGCCCTTCAGAGGAGCGCACGCAATCGTTCCCCAGCCTGAGCGAGGGGAGAGCTCCTCTTGGCGAGGGCACGGATTAGAATAAATACATAGACAGCTTGCTACACAGGTTAGAAATACCCCCCCTCCCATTCAAACCAGGCCGGCACACGGGGCGCTGGCTGGCGGCCCCGGACGGGATCCGCTGTCGCGGTGGGTGAACGAGCCCGTGGCGCTCTGGAGCCGCCTCGGGCCCACGGCAACGCGCCTGAGAGCGGGGCGGGGCGCGCGGCGGGACCCGGCCGCGAGCGGGCCGCCCCGCCCAGTATGGCCGTTACGCCCAACATGGCGCCCCGCCCGGTACAGCCGCCACTCCCAGCATGGCCGCCACGACAGGTAGCGCGCACGCGCCCTGCTCCGCCTGAGGCCCCGCCCCAGGACCGTGCGCGCCCCTCCCAAGATGGCGTCGCAGCGGTGACTGGGGTGACAGGAGCAAGCGGGCGGGCGTGCACGATGATCCCCACCGAGGAGGCGTCAGCCCGCAGAAGGGAGATCGAGGGCAAGCTCAAGCAGGTGAGGCCGGGCAGGGGACCGCGACGGCCCCGGTAAAGCCGGGGGCAGTGGAGCTGCCCGCCGGCCCGGGGCCCCTCAGGGCCCGGCGCCCGCCCCGCAGCGGCCCCGGCGCGGGCTCAGGGCGGGGACCTCGGGCATCGCTGCGGGCCGGCGGCTCCCCAGCCCCGTGCGGTTCCCGGTGAGCCCAGGCCCCTGCGCCTCGTTGGAAAGTTTCTGGTTGCGCTGTGACTAGCGTTAAGGCTGGGCTTGGGGAACAGGAGGGAAATGCGTTTTCCGTTAAAACCTTTCCTTGCGTTTTGTGTCTCTCCCTTGGGCCAGTTGCTCTGATGTTTATTTGGAGGTGGTGTGTTAAAATGTGTCCTCAGCGTGAAGGTCAAGTGTGATTTGCTGCAGTTTTACTAGGACTTGTAAAAACCTACATGTGATGTTTACCAACTTAAATGCCAAGTGTTAAGAATTTAAGATGTACTTTTTCTCTTTACAGGAAGAAGAAACTCTCTCCTTTATCAAAGAGAGCCTTGAGAAGAGTGACCAGCTTACAAAGAACATGGTAAGGAGGTCCCAGAAGTTCAACCCTGATGTTGGGCCTGGATTTACTTTTTCTTAGGATAATCTGTTTTCAAGGCTGTCCTTGTGCCCATCTGAGGAATGTAGAGTAATAAATCATTCGCTCTGTGTCTGTTTTACACTTCACTGGCTGGGCAAAGAGGAAAACCAGTCAGTGTTTCCACCCTAAGGGGAAATTGGGGGCTTAGACGATGATTTGGTTGCACTGTTTCTTTACAGTCTGCCCTATCTCTCGGGAAGAAACTCCAGACTAGTTTGTGCAACAGCATTGTGCTGTTGCTTCATAAAGTCAGGTTTTATTTGGAGTCTGTTTTGGGAGTAGAAAGTAATCGTGCTCTAATTGCTCATAGTCTCTTAGCTAGTGTACTATGTTGAGCTTTGGGTCAGTGTTTAAAGAAAGCATTAAGGCAGCCTTTGTGAGCTTGCTGAGTTTTTCCACCTTTCAGAAGCAATATCACAGTGCCTTTTAAAAAACAAATATCTGTGATGGAAAAGAAGGTTCACACTATGCTAGTCTTGTGCCTTCATGTTGTGCATCTCATGTTTGGGTCTTAGTGGTCATGGAGCAAAGCAGCTGCCACTTTTGTTGCTTTTTTTACCTCCAGGCAGTTCCTGCAGATTTGTTTCCTGCTGTCAAATAGTTTTGTTCTTCTGTAGTGCTGTTTTGGAATATTATTTTCATGCTTTACAAACATGTAATTCACCATTGGCCCATCTCTGTATTGCAGGCGATCTGTTCCATGATTATTAGTAGAAACTGGGACTTAGAGGGATTAAACAGCCCAAAAAGTGAAGCTGGGACACAAAGGTCTTCGACTACTCTGCTCTAACTACTACTGTACTGGGTGGATCCATGCGGAAGGGTGCTCTCCTCTCTCTGTTTCTCTCTTGGCATGTAGGTTTCTATCCTTTCATCCTTTGAAAGTCGTTTGATGAAGCTGGAGAACTCCATCATCCCTGTCCATAAACAGACAGAGAACCTGCAGCGCTTGCAGGAGAATGTGGAGAAGACCCTGTCCTGCTTGGATCATGTCATCAGTTACTACCATGTGGCTAAGGACACAGAGAAGATCATAAGGGAAGGGTGAGTTGAGCAGTTAGACCTTGCTGGGGACCTTCATCCTATTGAACTTTTGGGTTAGAGGCAGAGAAGCTGATTGCACACCCTCATCATAATATTCCTTGTGACCTTCCTATGCTCTTTCCCCACCATCAGTCCACAATAAAGCTGGCTGACTTGACCTTCAGCAATACCCAGAGGGCAAAGTCTCCCACACTCTGTACTGGTTTCTCTTCCAGATTTTGCAGACTTGCTGCTCTATGAAGCTTGTAAGCGTTGTTGGCTTCTCTTCTTTCCTCCATCCTTTTCCCATATGTTCTTCCTGCCCTGCTGATGTTGCTGCATCCAGGGTGAAACAGAACTGTTCTGGAGCCTGTGTTCAGTCTCTGGGATGAGACGCATAGCTTCCTCTGCCTTCCCATCAGGGCCTGACTGGGAGAGGAAGGCAAAACTGTGAATTGTGTGCTGCTCAGTCATCAGTGCTTCTGTATATGTTACATTGATTCAGTGTTCTGCTGTAGTGTTGAATGGAGGCAAAACACAGTCCCATGTTCTCCTCCTACTTGAAGAAAAAGGAATTGAAATTTTCCTTGTTGCTTCTGTCCTGAGTTTGGTCTGGTGCTTCTTGATATGTTTCTTTGCTTCTTGTTGCATTGCCTCTTGTTTTTTTATTTCCAGCCCCACGGGGAGGCTGGAGGAATACTTGAATTGCATGGACAAAATCCAGAAGGCTGTAGAATACTTCCAGGACAACAACCCAGACAGCCCAGAGCTGAACCGTGTGGTAGGTCATGGAACTTGGTGTGGATGAAAGAGGGGCAGACATAGCCCTGCTGCTTGCCCTCTTCTGTGTGAGGCTGGTGCATTTGCAGCCTGGTGAAGGAGGTGCTTGGGCACAGCCAAAGAAACTATTGTTTTGGCTTCTATTTAAGTGTATGCTCGGCAGCATTTCTCCTTGTGGCATTTTGCTGTCTTTATGCATTGTGCCAGTAGGACTTCCGGAAGGATGTCTTGCACGTGTGGTGGAGTTGATTGAATCTCCTTCTGAGTAGCTCTTCTCAGTCCTTCAACTGCGTGAGCAGAATGGGAGATCTGATTAAATCCCACTTGAAAACTGAGCAACTCCCAATTATTTAATTATTTTTTTAAGTCTCTTAGTTACAGACATTGGAGTTGAAGCATGAGGTACTTGACAGTGGTTAAAAACGCTGCAGAAAGTACTTACTCATGCAGAAGTACCTGTGAGTGACTGATAGCAGAAGCCTTGTATTGCTTCTCTCCTGCTGTTCTGTTCTAGAAATCCCTCTTTGAGAGGGGCAAGGAGTCCCTGGAATCAGAGTTTCGCAGCTTGATGACACGACACACCAAACCGGTCCCACCTATCCTCATCCTAGACCTGATCAGTGGGGATGATGAAATGGAGACGCAGGAGGAGATGTCTCTGGATCACCTCCCGGAGAGTGTTCTTCATGATATCGTCCGCATTTCTGGTTGGCTAGTGGAAAATGGCAGGAATCAAGGTGGGGAATGCTATGTGTTGTTCCCTTGTAGCTCTCAGGAGAGTACTGTGTAACTGCTTACCGCATGTGGTTAAGAGCAGAAGTCTGGTTGTGTGTAGCACTCCAGGGTTTGGCTAGTGTGTTGCACCCTTTCAACCGTTAAGCCTCTGCTTAGGCACTGTGTAGCTCACAAACTGCAGGTTGCACTGCTATTGGTGGCTCGTATAGCCGGCAGGGCTGGTGTCTGCTTCAGTGGCACCTTTTAGATGAGGAGTTCAGTTTCTTTCCATCCCCTGAAGATCCTGCTTTTTGTGTGTTTGCAGCGAGGCTGATGTGATGGTTTGTCAGGTGAACAGAATGATGTCCTGGTGGATACAATGAGAGAAAAGGCTGTGTAAATAAAGCATAAATTATATTAATGCATTGGCTGTCCTATAGTAGAAATTCATTTAACTTCCATCTGCAATGCCTTCTGATGAAACTGCAACTGTCTAGTGCTTGGGTATTACAAATGCATAGGATGCCGGTCACTTATTTCCCCTTTGGGAACTGTTTATGTACAGAACTTGCTGTATTACATGTGACAAAGGGTTGGGGGGAAAGCAGCAGAGATGTTTTGCAGCATCTAAATCTGTCTGCAGCTTTATACTCCTTTATTAACTTTTCCTGTGGGAGTGAATGACTGTGGGCTTGTTGGGGAAAACTTGCACTTTCATGTACACCCAGCTGTGGGAGTCATCCCCCACCTCAGTGACTGACTTCTGTGCGGGGATTACTGTGCTTACCAAGCTTTAAAAGCTTGTCAAGAATTTTTCTGTGATCAAAGGCAACTCAAGCATATATTGCATATTTTGTTAGTCAGTTTGTGCTCTGCTTTCAAATGAGGAACACCTCATTTAGTTCCTGAGTGCCTTCAATCCCGAGAAATGTGTGAAGTCTCTCATGCTAGAAACTGAACACTTGAATTCACAATGTCTAGCACTGATGACTCCTGTTGGTTCCACAACTGCTGTGCTCTTGGTAGTGGTGCACAGGCCTAATGTTGCATGTGGTGGGAAGGCTGGAAGGAATATGGCATGGGAAGGAAGAAGTTTTTGAAGGAAATAGGAGAGGCTCTGGGAGGGAAAGATGCCAACTTGGGTTCCCACATCAATGCTAGTAAGTCCCCATGGGGCACAGAGTGTTTCAGGAAAGGTTTTTGTTTTACCAAGTAGAGCTCTGCTTATAGTCTTGTTTCTACCTTGTCTCCTTAGATTTCATGACTGTTTACTTCCAAATCCGCTCTGTCCAGCTCGACCGTTCCATCAAGGGCCTGAAAGACCATTTCCGCAAGAACAGCTCCTCCACTGGGGTGCCATATTCCCCTGCCATTCAGAACAAAAGGAAGGACACCCCCACCAAAAAGCCAATCAAGAGACCAGGTGAGCCCCTGAAGCGGAGCATCTCTGCTGTGTATCTACTTACCTGGATATGAAATACTTTTCTGTAGGCCTTTGCACTGCTGTGGCAGCCTCTATGTCTGAAATGTGCTTTCAGGGCAGGAGCAGGGGTGAGATTTCGGAGACAGGCACCTCTTCTCTGCCTTGGATTCAGCATTGAGATTACAGATATTTTCTGTCTCTCTTTGTCAAGTCATAAGGCCTGTTCCCTGGGTAATGTGAGGGGAGGAGATGGGCCCTGTGTACAGGCAGATAGAAGACTGTTGACTTAATAAAGGAGATAAATAAAAAGAGACCTGGACGGGCTATAAAAGGATATGCTCTGTGAACACCTGTCCTCGGCCTTGGAATATTGACAGTGCTGTGGCAGAACAGAGAACTTGGATCTGATAAACCCCATCAGTTGAATCATTAGTTATGAATAAGTTGTTATTGTACTAGGAAACCAGGAACCCAACTGGAGATGAGATGGGGACTAGGTAGGTGCCTATAGAAAAGAGATCTAAAACTGTCTGAATTTTGGAAGGGTTGTTAGAGTTTTTTGTCTCGGTCTGTCTTTGTAAGAGCTAAGAGTGTCGCTGGTGGGTTATTCCACCTCTTCTCGTAATGGAGTTTTGCTGCATTTTCTACAGGCAGCGAGGCTGGTCCCGCTGGTGTACCAGAACTGGAGTTCCCGTCTCTAATATGTGCCATCTAGTGGGAGCACAGCCAAAAGGAGGGCCAGCAAAAGCTGGCTCGTACCTGCACATCAGCACAGTGACAGGGTCCCTCTGTGTGTCACTGTACCTGCTGTTTCCTCTGTAGTAATGATGAAAGTCAGAAAAGTTCATATTTCTGCTGGTTTGCCTGGCAAATACTCTCCTACCCCAGCATTTCTTCTTGTGTTGTCCAAATAGTCGTACTGGGTTCAGGAAAATAGTAAGAAGTGTGGGTAGGGTCTGGGAGTGGATGGGATGGGCAAAGGAAAGAAAAGAAATACCCATTTTAATTCTATTGTGTTTATTTTTATAATCCTGATGTGAATGCAGTCCTCATCCCAGGTAATGTGCATCTGTTTGTGCGTGTGCTGGCCCTGGTGCTCGCTCTCTTCACTTCTGTGTGCGGAGATGCTTTGCTGGGCCTCTCCTTGCTAAAGCAGGGGGTGTGCCTGGGATATTTAGAGAGGGAGGTCTGCCTAGGGAAGGCCATGACTTCCAGAGATCACCCTGGTCTTTAAAAATCCTTCTTCGCGTTGCTACTATGCCCTGGAGCTGTTCCTGAGAGCTGATCTGTGAGTTGCAGTTGGTGAATACAATCCATCTATGTATTTCAATGGATTTTCCCCTGCCAGCAGAGAACCACGTGACAGGAGATGTCTCACCTGACACTTGGCTTTCCTCTGGAGTTTGGCAGCTAGTTATTTGCATAAGAGTTTGTCCCCACTGATGAGAGACCTGTAGAGGACAATATCCTCCAGCTCAGAACTAGCTGTGCTGCAGATTGCAAAAAACTAGTGACTCCTAAGCATGACAGCAGTCATTTGTATTCAGCTCCTGAGCAGTGGCTCCTGCCCAACAGCTTGATTACAATAGATAAAAAATATTTGGTAGCTCTCTGCTGGGAGGATAGAAGGTGGGGATCTGTAGTTGTGCCATGGGGAACTCGGGTTGTGGATGCTTCAGATTTGCTCCACAGTTCTTGGCTGTCACCTGACACTGAAAAGATCCCTTGGTTTTGATTGCTGTGCAGTCATGGTTCCAACAAGTGAGGTATTTCGTTAGTCCTTAAGGCAGAATATCCCAGTGCACACCCCAATGCACACTTTAACCTATTGCAAAAGATAAATAACAAACTAAATCTGATGTACTACACGCTGCTTACCTGCAAAGCACAAGAGAAGCTACAGCTAAAGGGAAGGTGAGGTATTAGGGAGAGGGTGACAAGGCTGATACATCTACCTCTCCCCAGGCACTGGGCTGGATTTTGGAGAATATATTCCATATCCATGTGTTGTTCCAGGAGGTCTACAGCTATCCATTATTGTTTCATTTGTTGGTGTACCCTGTCCTGTCTTCTGTTGTTACACCAAGCAATTAAAAACCTGACTGCTGGAGATACCTGTAAAGCAGAGTCATCTCCTCGTAACTGAAACTTGCCAAGACAGGGCAAACTGCTGAAGCCATCTGTGGGCTGTTTTTTTAGCAGTTTGCTGCTTGAAATGTCAGCAGTCTGTCTTAGAGGGCAAGTGTGTTTAGAGTCCCAAATCATCTGGCTGCAAACCAGTGCACATAAAATACAAAGGCAGTCGCTTGTTTGTGCTGCCAGGGAAGAAGAGCCAGAAGATGCTGGTTGGGGTGCCCAGCCTAGCTGCCTGCAAGTAAAAGCCAGTTTTGTGCAGAGTCCTGCAGCTGGTGCTTAAGAAAAGGATGTATTGCCCTTCTGCCTTGTTAGAAAACTACCTAATGGAATAGGCAGGAGAAGAGTGTGGAACTACAAATTATGCCTAATGTATGCCCCAAAGCCACTTTATTTAGCAATGGGGCCACAAGAACAAAAGTTTCAGGTGTTTTTTGACATCTGGGGTCGCTTTTCAAGCTATAGAGGAGCCCTTTTCCAGTTTACTTAAGGCTCCAGTTTACCTAGCCTGGAGGCAGGCTCTGGAGTCCTTGTGTGCCAGGAGAAAAAGCCTGTTCCTGCTTCCCATATTGATCACTGCCCAGCTTGAATGAGATGTTTTCATTAGCATCCCTTTTGGTTTGCAAGCTACCTAATAGGGGAAAACAGTCATGGAACAAAAACATTTACCTTCCACTAGAATCCATTAAGGACTAATTGCAATGCTAAATGAGATGAACGCCCAGAACCAAAGTGATGCCTGTGAAGCTGAACCTTGGTGTGTGTTAGTGTAAACACAGGTAATTGTGCTTATGCAAATAGAGAGGGTTTTGGCTCTGAGAAACTGTCAGGGACAGGCTGTGGAGACCCCCACTGCATGCCTGTGAGTGAGATCCTATTGAGAGCAGCAGCAGTTGTACTGTCTGCTTGTTTTCACGTCCGCTGACCCTCTTTTTTATTCTTTGTTAATTTTTCCCCCTGCATGCTTGAACGCAAGTGGGAAAGCGGAGAGAACTGGTAGAACAATACCAGAGCTGCTCTGCATCAGCCATGGTAACAACAGCAGAAACAATCTTGGTGCAGACCTCTGGAATTTGTTCTAGCCCTGCTTACTCAGGAACTTGCTGTGGTGCTCAAGGTCTTAAGGTTTCTCAAAGTAGCTAAGAGTAAAGTGTTGGGTGTGAGGAGAAAGCTTGGAAGAAGTGGCAAAGTCCTCTCAGTTGATGGTATGGCAGCAACTAGGAGCAGATACATCAACACAGTGAAGGTGTAAGTGTTCCCACCTCCCCAGTATGGGGCTAGAGGGAAGAGAAGTTTCCTGCTAGAAGAATGTGTTCCATGGATGTGATTTTTTTTTTTGTTTACTGAGGTGTTGAGAGCACTCTGGGCTGATAGAAGAAAAATGTTGCCAGTGAAACATTACACTTCAGGAACCCTGTTCTATTCTTTTGTAAGTGCCCCAGGTTAAGGCAGCTTGGTAATTCAGTGGGAGCTTCTCTCTCCTTATCCTCTCCCATTAGAGATGCACTGTCTGGGGGACTTCGCCCTGCAGTGTATCCCTTTGTAGGATGAAGCTTGTCCTGCGCTGCAGGATGCTCTTCCACTGCAGCGTGTTTGGGGGCTTCCCCTGAGGATAGCAGTACTAAGCATCTGGGCAGCCAACACTCATTTCCACGCTGCACCGTGGCTCTCAATTACTGGTGGAAGTAAGGGTTTTCTGCATGGTTTAAGTATTTATTACTTTAAAACAGAAGAATAGTTCTTTTTTTTGGCAGCAGCATTTTTATTTCTTGGATCCTTCTTCATTTATATAGTCCTGTTCTGTTTCATCTGGGTCTCCTATAGAAACTCCTTCTACTCTCCCAAAACTTGGTTCCCTGTTGTGCAGGCAACAGTAAAGCTCTGCTGGGAGAGGATGTCCGTGTGCTTGTGATAACTGCAGCTTGTTGCATGATGACTAACCTTTTAATGTGGAAACAGTGCTTAGTCCTCAGTGTCACATTAATGCTTTGTTTTGTGCTTTCAAGCTGTACAGCCAGCATTTGACTTTTGTTCAGTTGTGTCTGGTTTTTGTGTATGTTAAGTATAAATCTTTTAACCCAGTGTTATTTTTTTTCCATGGTTTTAATTGATTTGCAGTCCCTTAGAAGAGAAGTGTCTTGGGGATTAGGGTGATTAATGCGAGTTAGACATGGGTGGGCAGCATCTATTATTAAATGATCCTTGTGGTGGGAATTGCTGCTGCAATTACTCTCTCGAGCCCAGAGGTTGTCACCCTTTTATGGCTTCCTGTAACACCAGGGATCATTCCTTGTCTTGGCTCTGGGCTCCTAATGGGTCTATATTGAGCATGCTCAGAAGATACCCTTTGAGAGGCACCTCTTTCTGCAGCTCTGAGCAGATGAGATTGTGGCTCTAGGGGGCAGGCATCATGTTGTCTGTACTGCAAATCCCTGCTTCCACAGTAGAGGAAAAGTAACTGTGTGCTTGGATGCAGAGTGTTGGCTTAAATAAACTCATTACGGGGAAGGGTGCTTTGTTGCTTCCCTTCTCAGATTATGTTTTCTCACCTGGCCATACCACCTCACCAAAATGATTTGAGCCTTCCCTGGTTCTGTAACTGTGGCTGGAATTTGTATTTCCACCCTCAAAGCTGGGAAGTGGTCTGGAAGCACACTCGGACATGAGTTTAGGGTTCACAGTCCTGTGCTGAGCATGCTCGTTGGTGCCCAGCATCCTCTTGCTGGGCCCAGGTGACTTACTGGTGGAGGGATGGTGTTCTGGGTTTGTTTTCTTTCACTCATTATCCAGGTCTTCTTGTCTCTTCTCTCTGGCTCTGGTGACAGGCACGATCCGTAAGGCTCAGAACCTTCTGAAACAGTACTCTCAGCATGGTCTAGATGGGAAAAAGGGGGCCTCTAACCTCATTCCTATGGAAGGTAATCACAGCTCTAGCTGTTTCACCTTTGACTTCCTCTGTGTATCAGCCTTGCTTTTCCATGTCGGACTTCCATTAGCCTAGTGCTTGGTGGACAGCATTGGATAAGCACAGCTGTCCTTGGGGAACCAAGGAGATGCTGGAGTGCCAAATTATTTTTCTGAATTTAGAGTCTGAATTTCAAAGTAAACGTGAGTGCAGATGGAGAGGAATGTTACCTTAAAGCAGGTGACCCACCGCAGCCACCTGACTGATGGAAGCTCTGCTCTGATGACATCTGCTTGTGGTGTTTCTGTTCTGTTTTCTTTTTGCCTGGACTTTGAGACATTTCCTAGTGACCTTTCCAAACCTGATGCTGAAGTGTCAGACCACAGCTAGCTCAGTGCATCATGCCTGTGTATCTTCTCTGGGGAAACCCACCCAAGTGGTTGTCTTCCGTATTCTGATCTCCCCTGTTCGTAGAGGTTGTACCAGATAACAGAGATGAGGTCACTTGGTTCAAAGCCGCTGTAAGACCTTTCTGCCTCCTGCTATGTATGCATCCAAAGTAGATCTCTTTGGCACCTACACTGTAGTCTACTAGATCCCAGATGGTGACTAACATCACCCATTTTGGGGAAAAAATAATTAGCGTGCTGAGCAGATGGGCTTTAAGTTTGGATTTGTAATGGCTGTGTGCACAAATTATTGGACTTCTGGTGCCTGCTAACTTGTTCAGAACTTATGGAGGAGGTTCAAGGGACTCCTGTGGCCTGACAGATGACCTACCTCACACTTCTCATCAGGTTTTGAAGGGTTGCAACTGCTACATAGCCCAATGAAGGGATTTGGTCAGGTAGCATTCCTGGGACTGTGTAGGGAAAAAATGTCCATCAGATCAAATAAGCCAAGCTTGAAGCAGCTTCCAGCCAGTGTGAGCATCCATGCTGTAACCACCCTGGATAAATTGCGCCTTCTGTTTGTGCCGGCTGACATCTCACTAGGTCATGAGCATGATTTACGAGTTAAACACCTTTCCGATACCCTGAGCGACAAGCATGGGCCAGCCGCTGGTAAGTACCATGTTGTCACTTCATAATGAGCTGGCTAACAACCCTTCTTTTCAGCATGTTTCACTGTAGTTCTGTAGCAAGTGGCTGTTCATCTGTGTGGTCAGTCCTGGAGCATGGGTCTTCTCTGCCTGAGAAGCTCTTGTTCTTCTCAGTAAAATTCATTCCTACTAATCACACATTCCCAAGCCCTCAAAAAGGGAAGCTCAGCTTTGTCCAGCCAAAGACTGGTGTCCGCGGTGCTGAGGGGCACTTTCCAGTGGTAGCTGCTAGGTTGTTTGGTGCTGAAGTGAAGAAACAGGGAAAGGATCACATGCAGCATGCAACACAGTACCACTGTGCCACTCTCTACCACAGGCAGTCCGTGAAACCACATCTTATTTGTGTATCCCCTGTCGATGATAACATTTAAAAGATCAACCTGAAGGACTTATTAGCATAGTGAAGAATTGATTATTTCTCCATTAAAAGTTGCAGAGGTTGCTGGGAGGAGGGAAGCAGCAGCAGCCCGTAGCTTAGAAAAAGCCTCTCTGTAATCTTACTGTCTTGCATTGGTTACTGCAGGCTTCCAAATCGTGCAGGATGGTGTGAGTCTCTTTGCTGATACATACAGTGAGCGGTTAGCATGAGTTGGTGTGGGCCCTTGTATCATACTGGCATTCCTCATGCCTGATACATAAGTTCTTTGCTAGATCTTTGTCCGAGACCTTTATGTGCCAGGGCTTGAATGTTTGCATTTGTATGCAGCAGTGTTCGGCAGATAGTTCACCTTGCTATGCTGATATTCCTGCTTCATAGGATTCATCTGCCTGTTTTTTATCTTCTGTTTCTGTCTGTGGGAAGAGGCTGGGTTCCAGGACAAACTTAGTTTCCTGGAAATGTTGATGCAAAATGGCAGTTCTTCATCTGCATGATGATAAGGGATAAGGAATTCTAAAAACAGAAACAGAGATAGTGAATAATTCACCTCAGACCTTCCTGAGTTTAGAACTCTATGTTCAAGCCCTTGATTAAATTTCATATGTATCCCAGAAGAGCTCCAAACTTGCCTTCTGTCATGAGGCTGATGTCCTGATATGCCTTTTTCCTGAACTGCAGATGGCTTTGCATGCCTCGTGCAGGATATGCACAAGCACTGGGGCAGGTTTGGTGAGAAGGTGATTTTGTTCTCGGGCAAGGATGAATGCAAAGCCAGAACCACCTTTTCTCATAGAAGCTTGTGCTTCTTGTGTAAACCAAGGCTTTGGAGCGAGCAAAGCAGCTCAGTGCTGTGAAATTTGTTGGTTTTTTTAAAGCCATCTTACCCTTACAGGGAGGGATGACGTCTTTGACATTGAGATTGATGCGTACATTCACTGCGTTAGTGCCTTTGTCAAACTGGCCCAGAGTGAATACCAGCTCCTGACAGAAATCGTCCCAGAGCACCATCAGAAGAAGACCTTTGATTCTCTCATCCAGGTCAGTTGAGCCTCTCTGGTTGGCTTCTCTTGTAAGGAATACACACAAAGCCTTTTTATCTTTTTCTTCATTGTGAGGATGTGAATTCCACCACCTGATGCTGGTGCCCATGAGCACCACCACTGCTAAAGGCTGTCTTCCAGGACCTGTGCAGGAGCTGGGGCCTGCACAGGCCCTGTAGAACATGTGGTTGGAGTCATGGGCTGGGTACTGCAAACAACCCATCACTTAAATTGGCATCCTTAATGTGTATCTGGCACCGAGTCTCTTGTGCTACCTGGGCAAAAGTCATGCTGCTTCATCTTCACTTTGGCTTTGTTGTAGGAATCATTAGATAATTTGATCATGGAGGGGGATAATATTGTCTCAGCTGCCCGGAAAGCCATCATCCGTCATGACTATTCGGCTGTGCTCACTATCTTTCCCATCCTTAAGCATCTCAAGCAGATGAAGCCAGAATTTGACCAGGTCTTGCAGGTAAGCATGATGGGATTGAAAAGGGTCCTGTGGCTTGGGTTGTCTGGAGAGCTTTTTCAAAGATTGGTCACAATGGCTTTGAACAGTCATGCATCCTACTATTCTTCAGCATCGTGAACTGGAAGTGATACAAATGCAGTTTCCCCCTTTTTGCTGGTGAACCAGAAACTGCATCTCTCAAGCAGTTCTTTTCAGTTCAAGCCATGACCCAGTGATGGAGTGTCTACATTATTCTGCTGTATACTTGGCCTCTGAGGTGTTTCATCTCTACTGCTAAGCTTAGTTTAAAACGTGGTCGCTGATGTCTGGAAGATGGGCTGCTCTGAGGAGAGCCTGCTTGGACTGTGCCACAAGGTTCTCCAGGTATCAGATAGGCCATCCAGGTTTATTACGCTCCTTCCCATCTGCTTCCAGCTGATGACTGTGATGTACCAACCTGATCACCATTAGGATCACAACATCTTCCCTTCCTATCTGGCTAAAGAATGCAGGATTTCATGCATTGTTGATGGTGATGTAGATTCTCCTGGCATGTGGGGAACAGCGAGATGCTAGGATGGGGAATCATGGAGGGTAGCTCCTGAATGAAAGTTCAGATACTGTTTGTTTTCCCTCTCTGATCTGTTACGGGACTATTCCAGGGAACTGCAGCGGGCACCAAGAACAAACTGCCAGGGCTGATCACTTCCATGGAGACCACTGGTGCAAAGGCACTAGAAGAGTTTGCAGACAATATTAAGGTATGATTCTCCTCAATGTTCTCTCTAGCAACACCAGTAGGCTTGGAAGAGGGGATTTCTGAGCAGCAGCCCCAGTTTAGCTTTCTGCTTTCCATGAGACCACAGTTTCTGACTAAACCACGTCTGTGCTTGCTGAATCGCTTTGGATGGTCAGCTGCAAATACCAAATGCTTGGTGCTGATTTCAAAGGCAGGAGGCCTCTGCCTAACACCTTTAACAGTCATACTGCAAATAATTTGACATGAGCTTCCAGGCCCCTACAGATACTGAGTCATCTCAGAATTTAATCCTATTTTAAAAGAAAGGAAACTATGCTGTCTTGAAAAGCTCTGGAGGACTTGAGTTACACTGTCTCTGTGTAAGGTGGGCTTGCTGAATGTGCTGCCTGGTAGGTGAGCTGAACTTCTGATGATAGTCACATGCTGAGCAAACCCCTGTGGTCCTGAGCTGCCAGCGCATAGGAGCTGTGGTTTCTGAGCACCAGGAGATGGCACTGAGAGCCAGTTCAGAGGAGAGGCTGGATAAACAAGCCTACAGATTGCTTGCAGCAGCAGTTATAGTATAGATGTCTGCTATTTCATTACATGCTTGCATTACATCTTTTTCTTTCCTCTTAGAATGATCCGGACAAGGAATATAACATGCCAAAAGATGGGACAGTTCATGAACTTACCAGCAACGTATGTGATGATGTTTTGAACCATCCTTTGTCAAAATCCCCCTCTGAAGCAGTTTTAGAGTGGTAGGGAAGTCTTTTAAGTTAAGCTGGCTTGGTATTGGAATGGCAATTAACTGATGCCACGGGAGAGGTTAGTGAGTTACCCTTGCTAAACTGTAATGTGACTATGTGGGTAAAACCCAGCAGCTTAAAGGAGTGCAGTGTAGTTTTTTTCTTGAATGTTTGAAAGTGTGGACGGCCAATCAGTCCATCGTGGTCTTTAGTAGCAGACCATAAGAGAAACAGTGCTGGTTGCTCATAACTTCTTTCCCTTGCTTCCAGGCCATCCTTTTCCTACAACAATTGTTGGATTTTCAGGAGACGGCAGGTGCCATGCTAGCATCTCAAGGTACATGTATGGGGCTTGTTTGGGCATGCAGTTCCTTCCCCAAATTGGACACCTTCCCTAAAAAGATCAAGCTTCTGCATTCACTGTGAGCTTATTCTCCTCCTGTCCTTCACCCTGTGGTTTGCATTGTCCTCCTGTCTGTTATGAACATGTAGTTGGTTATCTGGACAACTCCAATGGATGTGGAGTTTTCCTGCTGGCCTTGCACACTTGCTCATATCAGATATTCTTGGAGTGATGTTTATTGCTGATACGCTCTGTGGGCAAGGGGCACCCACACAGGGCAGAGCTCTTCTCACTTTGAATGACTCTGGTTACTGAATGTTGGTCAAGTTGTGGCCTCTGTTGAGCCACGGACCTGACATCACCCTAGACAGCATCATCAGATCAGAGGTGATTATGTCAGTGAACTTCAAGGGGGAAGATCTGCTTGTGCAAACAGAGGCATCTGCTTTGGGATGGTGAATGGCTTCTGAGGGTGCCTCTCTCATGACAACTTTCGGTTGCTAGCTCTGGTCTGGAGTTGGATGGAGTGATCCCAGCTGCTGGGAAATACATGCAGGTTTTTTCTGTGGTGTTTCACTCAAGTGGTAGCAAAAGCAGAGCTAATCAGTTAAATGCAGTGATTCCCGCTGCATGCTTATGTAGAGCCCTGTGTATACATGCAGGGATGCTAAAGGGCAGAGTGAGGGTGGGATGGCTCTGCTCAGGTTCCTGGGAACGCTATATGGGCTGGGCAGTTCACTTCAAAAACCAGTAAATTGCTGCTGGCCTGAGGGGAAGCTTTCCTTCGCCTTGAAAGTGGGTTTGAACTGATTTGGAATGAGGTGTCTTGCTAAATACAAACAATGACAGTACAAACAATGTCTCTAGCAGGGGGAGGAGGTTAGATTCTACCTTTCCTCTGTGATCTTTGTTCCTTTTGTGGCCTTGGAGGGACTTCTACCTGCTCCTCTTTGTAGCTGTCTGTGGCTGCTCTGTGTTAATATCTGCTTTGTTCTCAAGGGAATGGTGGTCTCTAACCTGTCTTTTTGCACTTTGCATTTCTTTCTTTCTTCCTTCCCTTTTTCTCTGCTTTGCCTAATCTTTGTAGTTCTTGGGGACACATACAATATTCCTTTAGATCCCAGAGGTAAGCAGACTTACCTACCTCTACCTGTTTATATTGCCTTGGACTCTGGTGATGTATGTTAATTTTTTATTCTCTAGGAGTGGTTAATAAGTTAACAAATAATTGAAGAGCGGGAAAAAGGGGAGGGTGAGTAACTCTTGCCAGTGGGCTGGAGAGAATAGGGAGGGCTTGTCACCAGCAGACAAAGAGGGAGGCCTCATGAAATGAAACAGGTTAAAGACACTCTCATGCTTTATCCTATGTGTGCTTGGCTCCTTATTGTTCAACTCCCAGCAACAGGAGCCTTGAGGCCTTTCCCATGGGGTGTTTATGAACTTGGACCACCCGAGCTAACCCCATCTGCCAAACTCTCTGGTGGGGGGAGGATGAGATGGCTCCCCCACGTGTCCTGTGGGACCCATGCCCACAAGCTCTTGAGGGCAGAAAGTCACTTCTTATGCATAGACAGAGGAATGTATGCCAGCCTGGAGTCCTTGCTTGTAAGGTCAGGCTTCCATGCTGGCACAGTCCCTCCTACAGAGCCAAGCAGGCCCTATCAGCAACCATGGGAATGGCTGAAGCTTCCCAGAGCCCTTGCTTGTTTCAATTACTGTTGTGTGCCTGCTGTTAACAGCTCTAGCTCATTTATTCTCTGACTGCCAATTTCTAGTACTTAACAAACATTTTTCAAGTGGTGAGGGACAAATGGGCAGCGTGTGTCTAATGACTCTATTTCTGATAAAGACGATGGTCTCTGAGAACTAGGAAGTAAAGGAGAGGTTTTTGCTGGGTTGCTCAGCACTTGGTGTAGAAACAAGGACTGAGGTGTGTGTAGCTTGTCTATCTGCACCCTAGATAAGCTGCTGGCAGTCAGCACTCAAGCAGGGAGCTAATTTCACTGTCAGTGGGAGCTTTGCACTAATTCCATAGCAACAGGGATGAGGCATGTTTGAATAGATCCAGGCTGAGTACCCCACCCCCTTCCCCATGGCATGTTAACTGGCTTAAGACTCTTCTTTTCAGAGACCAGCTCTTCAGCAAGTAGTTACAGTTCAGAATTCAGCAGGCGGCTGCTGAGCACCTACATCTGTGAGTACTCTGCACATCTTCCCACTTCTGCCGCATTGGCTGCCCTTCACTTGGTTCGCTCCTGGGTGAAGAGCACAGGCTGTCTCTTACTCCAGAAGATCTTTCCATGTTTGAGCTGGAGTCTGATGGGAGGAATGGATAAAATGGTCAAACTGGGAGCTTGAGGATGTTAGTTAGACAGGATAAGGAACACTGCAGCAAGTCGCTGTGCTGCAGCGCTTTTGTCATCTGTTACCTCAAACCATTCTCACCTAGTGCTTTGCACCTTCAGTCCCACAGTCTCCCAGCTGCTGAAGGGGATCTGTAAAGTCTTGATCCTGCATTTAACACTAAGATAGCGAAAGGAGTTTGCAGTACTGCCCTGTGATGGTCTCTTACAACGGGGATCAGGTCCATTGGCTTATTTGGGATCTGAACCTGTGTCATGGTGAGGCCAAGTCTGATTGTCCGTGCTGGCCCTGGAACTTATTCTAAACACAGAATGCAATGCTAGCTGCAACACAGGAGCTCATTCGCAGGGAGGTGTTGGTGACTTTCTGAGGAAAGATCTCTCCAAGACTTGTAGGATTAGGAACACGTGATTGTACTCTTGTCTGTACCTGCAGCTGGGGCTAAGCTGTTCGCTTTGCTGTGGGCCCACAGCAGCAGTACAGAGCGCTCTATTTGGATTGTGAGCAATAAGAAGTCTCAGTGCAAAACTTTGTCCTCTGTTTTTCTCTCTAAAAGGCAAAGTGCTGGGCAACTTGCAGCTCAACCTTCTTAGTAAATCCAAGGTTTATGAAGATCCAGCTTTGAGTGCCATTTTCTTGCACAACAACTACAACTACATTCTGAAATCTCTGGAAAAGTAAGTGTGTATCTGGGAAGATATACCCGAAATCCCAACTGAGTGCTGATTTGGAGCTGGGCTCTGTATCAAGTGCATTTACTTGCTCGCCTGTCTCACTTCTGCTCTTTTTTTCATTCTTGAAATTGCCTTTTTGAAACCTTTGTACTATTATAAACGTGACATTACATGAGAGTAATCGGGTTGTAGAGAATCGTTTGATCTTGGGAGGACTTGAGGACATGGTTTTGGAAAGTAACAAATAGCTTCTGTCTCTCAATTTGTGCATTTCAAGGTCCTGTTCATTGTAAAGAGCAGAAAAGACCTTGTTTATATGGGGTTGAAATGTTACCATCCTGCTAGCAGCTCCAACAGCAGCTAGCTCACGTGCTTCCTCAGGTTTTCTGTTCTCTTCCAGGTCTGAATTAATCCAGTTGGTAGCTGTGACACAGAAGACAGCTGAGAGGTCTTACCGGGAGCTCATTGAACAGCAGATCCAGACTTACCAGCGCAGGTCCGGTGACATCCTCTGCTGTTCCCTTAGTTTTGGCAGTTAGAGCGCTCCTTGGGAGCGTGTTGCTGGATCAGTGGGACAAATTACCCCAAACCAGAAACTTATCTAAAACCAAAGCCAAGTACTTTTGCTTCCAAGTGATTAATATAACTGAGAAGGGGTCACTGTGGAAAGTTTTTGGGATGTTTATTGTGTGGGGTGGCCTTTTGGTCATGGGTGGAGACACAGATGTTCTGGTGGGATGAGCATAACTCATTCTTTGCATCCTTCATCTCTCTCTTCAAATACAGTTGGTTGAAGGTGACAGATTACATCTTAGAGAGGAACCTGCCTGTCTTTCAACCAGGAGTGAAGGTGAGAGGATGGGGAAGGCTGGTTTTGAGATTATAGGAATTGTTGGAAGCATCTTTTCCTTGTCATATTAAAAATTTGCCAGAAACCTTCTTTATATCTCATGCCAGTATTGCTCTGCAGAATGAATGCTGTGGCTGGAACAGGATGGAGAGCAGCACCGCCTTCTAATCTCCCCAGCTCCAGATTCATACAAGTCTTTTGATCTTTTTCTCCATTCTTATATTCACCTGAGCAGATGCTTCTCTTTTGGATTTGTTAAACCCTGACGCCTTCCCAGAGAAAAGACCGGAAGTGTAAAGAAGTCTGGGGTTTTTGTCTGTTCTGGCTGATAATTATGCTCATTAAACCTGCTTCAGATGAAAGCCAATTGCTGAATGCAGGATTGCTGCTCACTGCAGCTTTCTCTCCTCCCTCCTTCAGGAGAGGGAATTCAAGCCAAGTAGGTGGTATATTGCTTAGGTTGTATAGGGAGTTGTGGGCAAACAATGATGTTGGAAATTTATTTGTGGAGATTAAATAAAATCCTTTCCCTCCTTGTTGCAGCTCAAGGATAAGGAGAGGCAGATGATAAAGGAGCGCTTTAAGGTAAGGTGGTATTAGATGGCATAAGAACATCCCATAGTTGAACGGGACAGACATTTGCACCAAAGATCTGCCCTAGGAGACCTCTCTGTTGGTGAACAGTGGAGGGGGAGAACATCAGACTCAGTATAGACCCATGATGCAGACAGGGAAATGACTGTTTTACTTTGGACAGGGTTTTAATGATGGACTGGAGGAGCTCTGTAAGATCCAGAAGGCTTGGGCAATCCCAGACATGGAGCAACGGGACAAAATCCGCCGGGCACAGAAAACGATTGTGAAAGAGACCTACAGTGCCTTCTTGAACAGGTGATGGCATCTTGTAACATTGTTGTCTCTTCTTTGGATTTAGTGAGATCTTTAGGGACTAGAGTAGCCTGAGACACCCTGTCTTAACTTCCCTACTCTGTGCACTAAAACATCCCCAAGCTGAACTCTCATAGCTGTGAACATCTGCTGTCACCTTGATTCCTTGGGCAGGGTGAGTGCAGATATTCTAGGTAGCCCAAAGCTCTGGGCTCTTCATGTAAAACACAAAAGACCAATTCACAGAATCACTAGGTTGTAAAAGACCCCCAGGGTCATCGAGTCCAACCATTCCTACCAATCACTAAACCATGCCACTCAGAACCTCATCCACCTGTCTTTTAAACACCTCCAGGGAAGGTGACTCAACTGCCTCCCTGGGCAGCCTGTTCCAGTGCCCAGTGATCCTTTCCATGAAAAATTTTTTTCTAATGTCAAGCCTGAACCTCCCCTGGCAGAGCATGAAGCCATTCCCTCTTGTCCTGTCACCTGCCACTTGGGAGAAGAGCACAGCTCCCTCCTCTCCACTACCTCCTTTCAGGGAGTTGTAGAGAGCAGTGAGGTCTCCCCTCAGCCTCCTCTTCTCCAGACTAAACACCCCCAGCTCTCTCAGCCGTTCCTCACAGGGCCTGTTCTCCAGCTCCTTCACCAGCTTCGTTGTTCTTCTCTGGACTCGCTCCAGAGCCTCAACATCTTTTTTGTGGTGAGGGGCCCAGGACTGAATGCAGTATTCGACGTTTGGTCTCACCAGTGCCGAGTCCAGAGGGAGAAGAACCTCCCTGGACCTGCTGGCCACACCGTTTCTGATACAAGCCAAGACGCCATTGGCCTTCTTGGCCACCTGGGCACACTGCTGGCTCATGTTCAGTCGCTGTCAACCAACACCCCCAGGTCCTTCTCCTCCGGGCAGCTTTTTAGCCAGACTTCTCCTAGTCTGCAGCTGCACAGGGTGGTTGTGCCCTAAGTGCAGGACCTGGCATTTGGCCTTGTTAAACCTCATCCCATTGGTCTCAGTCCAGGGATTCAGCCTGTTGTAACCAGATTGTAACTAGACCGTGTAACCCTGGGAAGTTACTCTGTCAGATTGAAGTGGGAGTTGTTGGAGTGGAGCTATTTTGTGATGGAGGAGGGGCCAGTGGATCTCAGCCATGTTCCAGTTATTTGACACCTGGGAGCTGTCTTCCTCTGCAGATATGGTAATGTGCCCTTCACCAAGAACCCTGAGAAGTACATCAAATACCAGGTGGACCAAGTGGGGGATATGATTGAGAAGCTGTTTGACACATCAGCGTAAATCTCTAGCTGTTGTGTACTCTCCAGTTGCCAAGTACCAGTCAACACTCAGCAACCTTTGGGACTCTCTTCCCTTTTCCCCTGCCCCATTGTGGTGGGCAGGGTGCTGTACCTGTATTTATCAGATTTATAAACCTGTGGAAATGCTACCTCCTAGCTGTCTTTACCTTTTTCTATAGATCTGGAGCCAAGGCTGCGGTGTGGGATCTTACATTTGCCTATCTTCAAGGTTAACGCTTTGATGTGCAGCAGGCATGGATTGCTCTGGGAAGTTGCAGCAATTGCAGCTTGGGTCCAGGGAATTCTGTCCCCTTTCCTGCCTGAGGGTAAATCAGAGAAGGGGGATCCCCATAGCACAGGGAGCCCCCCTCACCCCCTTTCCTACCTGTTGAGGGAGACGGTGGCCAGGGTGAAGCTGCTGGCATATATACAGGGTGAGGTAGATGAAGAAGTGGACGGCCTTGCACATGAAGGGCCCAAGCACCCAGCCCTCCAGGGTGTAGATGGTGTTTTGGAAGGGGATGCAGAAGAGGATGAAGCAGAGGTCAGCCACCCCCAGGTTGAGGATGAAGAGGTTGGTGGTCTTCATCTGCCTGTTGTGCAGCAGCACGGCCACCACCAGGCAGTTGCCCACTGTGCCCACGAGGAAGATGAAGAGATTCAGCAGCGGGGGACGATCACCGACTCGGGCTCCCAGCCCAGCCCGAAGCCCGCTCCTGAGCCGTTCATGGCTGGGCACGGAGCGCACAGTGGGGACAGGAGAGTGCGAGGAGTGCAGCAGGGATGCGCCGGAACGCGGTTCACGGTGATCAGCGGGAGCGCGCAGAAAACGTAGACGGACCCGCTGCGGCGCCCGCAGAGGCCGGTGTCAGGGATGCCGGGAGCCTCTCCCCTCCTCGCTCCCTCTCACGGGCGGCGGCGCCGGGACCGGCGAGGGCAGGAGGCGTCCCGGTTGCTCCCGAGGAGAGACAGAGCTGTGACCCATCGGCTGTCTCTCCCATCCGCGCCCGGAGGCTCTGCCCCGCGGGACCGTGACCCCAGCGGCCCGGCCAAGCTGGAAACCACATGCACCGCTCCGGGGCGAGGGCACCCCGCTCCTCACGTTATCCCGTAGGGCGACGCGGGCACCGGGAAGCAGCTCGGGGTGGACCCGTGCTTCCCTGCCGCCATGGTCCTCCCGCATCCCGGCGGCCCCTGCGTCGTACCCTCCTCCCCCGCCCCCGTCCTTCCCGTGGTGCCGCGCGGCTCGGCCCGGCCTCTCCTCTCTTCCCCTCTCGCCCGCGCTGTGCGAGGACGGGGCCCGATATGGCGGCGGAGCGGGGCGGCGGTGGCCGCGGGGCCGGAGCAGGCGGCGGCGAAGACAGCAAGGAGAACGAGAGGCCGGCGGGCTCGCAGGCCGGCAGCCTCGGCGACAGCCTGGGCTTGGAGAGTATCCTGCGCCGCGGCGGGGACGTGGCGGGGCCGTGGGGCGCGAGGCCGCGCCGGTTTCGGCCAGAGATCCAGGAGGCGCTGGGCCGGCCGGGGCCCGAGCCGGGTGCGGGGGACGCTCGGCCCCTCCTCCTGAGCCCCGTTTTGCGCCTCCGCCCCCGCTGCGGAGCCCCTGCCCGGGCCGGCGGGAGCGTTCGGTGCCCGGGGCGGGCAGCCGCGGGCGAATAAACCCGCACGGGGGAGCCGAGGGGGCCGCCCACTCGCCCGGGTTCAGGGCTCCAAAATCTGACGTGGCTTCAGCTCGTGGCGTCTTTGTAGCTGAAACTTGCGTGTGAAACTAGGCCGGCGGCGCAGCTGTGGTGGAGCTGGGTTTTGTCTTCTGGGTGAGACGAGAAACCGAGCGGTTCTGAAACGCGGCTGCAGTTTTCCGTTGAGTATCGTGTAGGTGGTAACAGCTGTGTAAGGTGTGAACGTAGTAATTGCCCTGCTAACTTCAGGAATACCTAAGTCAGTGAAAACCTAAATAATACAGGGATGTGAGTTCAGTGATTAGCGGTGCAGAATAACAGTGAAAAAACAGCCTTGGGCAGATAGTGGAGACAAGAGTACTGTGCTGGGACATGGCAGTTTGGCTTCTTTGTTCTATAGGTGCAGACTAATTCAGTGTAATAACGATTGATACAGGTTTTTAATACTTTTTTTTTTTAAACATAATTCCAAGAAAACACTTTGGTAGACATCTGTCATTTTAAACTTTAGAAGTTTGGTAGTATCTATTTATCTACCTGCAGTAGTAGTGCTTCTTTTCATGGGTTCGTTGTGTAGTCTGGTTTTGTGGCATTTTTAAAGGTTCTTTTTGAAGCTGAAAAGGTAAATGTTGGGCTAGAAATATATACAGCACAGAGATTTAGTTTTGATGGAGCTTTTATTTCACAAAGTAATCTGCCTTGTAAACCGAATAATATCAGCAGGCTCACTAGAATACAGCATGATTTTATGAGGTAGCATAACTAAGAGAATAAAGTAAGTGCAAGATTCACAGAAATGAACAACTATACTGAAGATTGCAGAGACTGGATGGAAACTGGAGTGATGCAGTGGAAGTCACAGGCTAGCGTGTTCCGTCACAGAGGTTTTGTTACAGAAATGTGCAGGAAGACTAGAAACGCATTGAAAAGTTGACTAGAAATTTCCCAAAAGCTCTTTTTGTGAGGTTCTCTCTTTTCAGAAAGCAATTTATTTGCGGAGGTTGTGTTGGCAAGGCAGCAGTGGTTCTGCTCAGTGCACTTCTTCCTTTTCCTGGGAGATAAAATTTCTAGGGGCAGAAAAACTGCTCTCTGTTTCAGCTTTGCCAACAGAACTGTGTGACAAGTGTGACTGGGGAGGGGGTGTAGTGTAGCCATTGGCCTGGGTGCCTCTGCTGGCATGGCTCGTTATCCTGAAGTGGGTTCTGGTAACAGCAGGCCTCTCGCAGGTGTCTGCAAGAGGAGGTGCTTGTGGTACAATGAAGTGGTATCGTGAGGTCTTCTAGGACCGTCAGTTCTTTTGGCTGTGCATTCTTAGGAGGGTTTTGGGTGCCCCTCTCTTTGAGGTGCTTTGCTTAGTGGAACCCATAGAATTCCCTTCCATTGTTTTGGGGTGGAACAAAGAACAGGTGACAGTGTATTGTCAGTCAGCCTTAACGCAGATCACAGTCCTTCAGATTGTGAAGGAGTCTCAGCAGCAGCACGGTTTACGGCACGGAGACTTCCAGAGATACAGGTCAGTGAACCATGTGGATCAATCGGGGTTTCTGGTGTGCCTTGGCTGGCTTTGTTTAAAATGTAAACATGTTGTGAGGAGGCAACAAACCTGATCTGCCAAGTGAATACTGTGTGACAGACATTCACGTGAAGTAGTGTATGCTTTTTTCATTCTGTGTAATGTGCTGTGACTGTCCTGTTGAGGAGGATACGCGTGGGCTCTTGTTTCTCCGTTGCCCTTCCAGAGAGTGATTGTTAACTCCTCACTGCTGTCTTCAGCAACTTAGTGTTCAATAAACATACATAAAGTGATTGAACAGTAAGGAGAATATCATTCCTATTTAAGATCAGGAATTATTACAAATCTTCTTACCTTTTCTGTGTTCTGTTAATCCCTGATTTACAGGTAGTTTCTGTACTACCTTTTACTGAATGGAGTTCTTAGTTGTTAAAAGTTATCTCTCCTAGCCTTTAGTCATTGTTTTCTGGTTGGAGAGAGCAATAAACAGGAACAAATTGTTGCTTTGGCCAAACTGACTATATCTGTCTTTTCTTTAGGGGTTATTGCTCCCGTAGGCTGAGGAGGCTCCGAAAAACTCTCAACTTCAAGATGGGAAACAGGCATAAGTTCACTGGGAAGAAAGTAACTGAAGAGATTCTCTCAGACAACAGGTAGTGACACTGGATGGAATGAAGTGTTCCATATGTTAATGAATAGTTTCTTTCGTTTCAGTAATTTATTTTCATGTAGGGGTGGTTGAAAACTGTCCTGTACATCCTACTGGGACATGTTTCTTTTCAGACATGTGTGTTGTTCATATTGGTAAAAGACAGAAGTTCAGGCTTGCATGGGAGAGAGGCAGTGTACAGATCCTGCTTCATGGTAGCAGCAACAGTGGGTTTCTTCTCTTCCCTCACAGTTGTTATTAGTGAATTTGATGCTAAAGAGGAAATGTGTATCTGGATCTGTTATGGGCAGACTTGTGAATGCTGATAATGTAAGTGATGTAGCCAGCAAGGCTGTGCTTTTGGAGGCATAATCCCTCCCCTTCAAACAAATATTGGATTGCAAGTTTTACTTAGATTTTCAAAATTTGGCAGAATACTTGTTTGATAGGATGGAAGGGATCTTGGGCTCATTTCCCATCCTTGAGAAACACTCACAATGTCTGCTGCCCTGTCTCGTGGGGAAAAGAAAACGTGGTGCTGTCTTTACCTGTATGGTTAAGAAGCCAGTTGCATCTTATCATTAGCTGGTGGGACAATAGACATGCTTACCTGTAGCGAACTAGTTAGAAGAGCAACCTAAAATCGTAAATCTGTTGTCTTAACATTGTGGTGCTACAGGATGATACTAAGTTCTTTTCCTCAGCTGGGTGATTTAATTTCTGGGGTGAGAAATACAGTAGAAGACAGTTAGGAATAATGTGACTTTGTGTACTTAGAACATTAAAAAATAAAAGTATCTACCTCTTATCAAGCTGAACTGCTACCGAACTTCGCAGCTCATGTGGCAAAGGACTAGTGGTGATGCGGTAACATTTCTTAGAATGTCTTAGTTTTTCATTAATCTTTGTCTGCCCCACAGGTATTTACTGTTGATTCTGATGGATGCAGAGAGAGCCTGGAGTTACGCCATGCAGCTGAAGCAGGAAGCAAACACAGAGCCTCGCAAAAGATTTCACTTGCTGTCTCGCCTGCGTAAAGCTGTGAAGCATGCTGAAGAGCTGGAGCGATTGTGTGAAAGTAACCGAGTGGATGCCAAAACAAAGCTGGAAGCTCAGGTAACAACTGGTATTCGATCCTAGTTTACAGCAGAAGCTGAACAGGAAACTTTTGGATTTGGGGTGAAGAGATTATTCTCATCTAGCAACAGATAATAAAAATTGACTGATTCTTGAACTGGATAATGTCTCCCTTTAAATATTGGAGTTACTCTTAGTGTAGCTGCTGGAATTGCAAATAACCATTGACACCAGCAAAGAAGAGGTCCTGATGTTTAGAAGTCAGCATACCAAATGATTGTCCTTACTTTGAAAAGCAGTATGTTTAATGAAAGTAAAAAGAATTGAGAGGGGTTCAGTGATGCAGTGCAGCCTAAGAAACTCTGCTTATCTCTTGGGGTATATAATTGTTAAATGCCCCAAAGTAGCCATCTAGAACACAAGACTTGTGACTTGGTTCCTGGAACACAGAAAGCAGCTGTGTTGTGACCCCAGCCTCTCTGAAGAAGGGCTGCAGTGGTATCAGATAGTTAAAACTGCCATTTTGCAGCTTATTGCCAGAAAAAAAAAGTTTAGTGACATCACGGGCTATGTTAATTGCATAACACTCAAGAAATATCTTTACTTTCATCTCCTTAGAAATGTAGCAACATCAGTTAAAAGCAGGTAGGTAGCTGGTCACCCCACACGCAAATCAGTTCTCTTCTGTGGGAAGACCAAATGATAAGGATGAGGTTTGGTCACTTGCTGTGGGCTTTGCAGCAACCTTAATGATAAAGGTTGTACAAACCAGGCTGTTGGTCTTGTGGAAATTAACTTGGCCTTGCACTGTCTGCAGGCGTACATGGCTTACCTGACAGGAATGCTACGCTTTGAACACCAGGAATGGAAGGCAGCAATGGAGGCTTTCAACAAATGCAAGTGAGTTCCCTGACTTCTCCAGCTTCATTTAGTAAATAGCACTGAGTCTAGGAAGTTTGTATGCTGTGTGTACAGCAGCTCTGCAAGCTGTGTAGTCACTTGTGCGCTTACCTGGGAGGTACAGCTGAAGAAATAACATCCTGCACAGCAGAGAGGCAGACTCTGCCCTTAAGTTATGATCTCACGGACCAGCACATACTGCAGTGTTCACCTGTATTCTTTGCTGTAGGACCATCTATGAAAAACTGGCCAATGCTTTCACAGAAGAACAAGCCATACTGTATAATCAGCGTGTGGAAGAGATCTCGCCCAACATTCGCTACTGTGCCTATAATATTGGTAAGGGAGAGGGGGGTACCTGATCTCCTGCTGTGAGCAAGGCTTGCTCACAGCAGAGGAATATGAACTGATAGTAAAATGCTGGTCTTAAGTGACACTGCAGCGAGTCCATAGTATTTTGGGCAGATTCTGCACATGTTCTGAGTTGATTTAGCAGTTTAATTTTGCAACAGTACATGTGGTTTTGTGTAAAAAGACAAAATAGCAGTTTGCAGTAGCTTGCCAATGAAGTCAGGATGCAATTGCAGATTTATCACCTCTGTCACCAGATAACTAGTGTAAAGTCTCTTGATGAGTTTTTCTATGTTAAAATAATTTTTGAACATGGAAATGTGATGGTGATGTGTTAATTCTCTCAGGTGACCAGTCTGCCATGAATGAGTTGATGCAGATGAGACTGAGGTCTGGTGGTACTGAAGGTCTTCTTGCAGAAAAACTGGAGGTAACTTAGTTGCATGCTTCAAGTTGAAGCATTCGTTATCTCTGTTGAGCGTAAATATTGCTGCAGTGAACTGTTTGAGAGCCTGAACATGTCAAAGGAGAGCAAGCAAGCCCGGGCTCATTGTGAAACCACACTTTCCCTAGAAAGCCCTTTAGTCAAGTCTAATGTTAATTTGAAAGGTTCAGTTTTGAAAACCTTAAAAGTTCAAGCTCCCAAGTTCAGTGTATTGTCTGCAGGCACTGATAACCCAGACTCGAGCAAAGCAGGCAGCCACAATGAGCGAGGTGGAGTGGAGAGGAAGAACTGTTCCAGTGAAGATAGACAAAGTGAGGATCTTCTTGCTGGGATTGGCCGACAATGAAGCAGCGATTGCTCAGGTAACCCAGAAGCCATGTCCAGTCGTGGTGCTCTACCTGTCTCTCTCCTTCAGTGTGCAAGATGATAACATGATACCTAGACTAAAAGCTTTTGAATCATGTTTTTTTTATACTTTGGGTTGGAAAGCTGAAAGTAAAAGTGGGAATATTGACTACAACCCAGAGCTGAAGTATCAGCTGTAGACAGCTCCCAAAGACTGCTAAGCGCTAGTCTGGGAGATCTGCTCTGAGTATTCCTGCTCCTTGAAAAATGCTGTGCTTCCCAGAAGTGCTGCTTTTCAGTTGCAGGGTGACAATCATTATTCTTTGTAAGTTACTTGGGAGTGAAAGTTACAATTTTAAGGGTAACTATTTTTGAGTTACTGTTAAAATTTCTGTAAGGGCTGGAACTTTAGAACAACCAAAAGAAAAATGATACGCATCAGTTAAATTTTTTGAGCAACAAAATGCAGTTCACAAGGTGAAGCAGGTGATGCGAGATTGATAGCCGCCTCCTCTTGACTTGTACAAACCCTTAAAAGCAGGAAGAGGGTTGCTAAATGTCAGGGTGTAAATTGTGTGTAACTGTTCTGAAACACTTGAAGTGGCACCATGTCATTAGTATTGCAGCCAAGTTTTCCACCTGAGGCTTTTTCCTTGGAAGTGGTGCCCAAGTGCTGTGTTTTGCTTCCCAGTGACTGCATGTGACACCTTCTGTTTGAAAAGGCAGTGAAAGGATTGTTACTAAAAGTTATGACCACTAAAGGCAGGATTTTTTCCAGCATCAAAACCCATTTATGACCAGGAGAATAATAATGATAAATAGAAATTTAAATGATAAAATGAAAACCCTACAAAGGCATAAAGCAAGCAGCAAGAGCAGGAGAAGATAATGTGAGTAGGATAAACGGGATGTGTCTGGGTAGGAGGCATTTTGTCACAGTGTTACATATTGGATTGCGTGGTGCTGAGTTCATTTTCTGTAGGTCATACATGAGTGTGGCCAGCAGGTGGAAGTGCAACTTGGAGTTTATAATCCTTTCCTTCCCATCCTGCCAGGCTAGCAATCAGACCTTTGCAGTTCAGTTGCCCCCTTTGTTCCATGAAGCTATGGAAGCAGGAATCTGAGTTTGTTTTCATCTTGCATTGTGTTCCTTGGAAGCTCTAACTGAAGAAAGGAGTTCTGTGGCACTGGATCACAACTTGTAATGGAGAGATCTGAGCATGCAGCAGCAGTCTTTATGTTCCCAGAGGGCTCAGACTCGGGCTTTTGAAAGCAGTTCTGCAGTTGCTGTCAGCTGTGGAGGGCAGTCCAGCTTCAGGTCAATGCATTGTGGTTCCCAGTGTCTTTGGTGCCTTTCTATTGGTGTTCTTAAGTTGAAACTCATAACTTAATAGAAGTGCCCCTCAAGGTTTTATTGGAAGCAAATGCAAATGTGTGTTTTGTGTAAAAAAATGGAGATTTTCAGCACAATTAGATCATGGCCTCCAGTGCTGTATTGGTAATGGGAGAAACAGAACAAATAAGTGGAACCAAAAGACAATTCTAAGTTTAAAATTACTTCTGTCAGCCCTCTTGTAGTCTTGCAGATGTGACTTCAAGGATCTATTGACTCTAACCAGCATAATTTGAAAGGCTAAAGGGCAGTCCTCTGCTCTGGTACTTCAGTTCCTTGGCCCCCTTTAAGAGGAACCTATGCTGTTCTATCCAGGGCCCTTGAGTCACCAGCCGTATCGTATTGTATCTCAGTTTTATGATCTGATATCTTCCAAATCAGAACGTGTGTTTACACATAGAATCAGGTTAACCGTAGGATTTTTTGCTTAGAAAGGAAAGGCTTTTATTTCCCTGTAAGGCTTAGCCCTTTCTCTTTTGGTGCGTGACTGGTGATGTGGCTATGTCTGTTCTCATTTTTGTGCATGCAGGTAAATTGCTGTGCTCCTGGGTGAGGCTAAGAATGCTGTCAGACTTGTTGCTGGCTATTTAAGGGAGTTAGTCCCACCTTAAAAATTCTTGCAGCGAATCACAAAGGAAAAAAAAATAATCAAACCCCCCAAAACCACGTTAATCTCACGTCAAGATACCTGAGGCTTTGTGAGGGAGTGGAAGTAGCATTCCTTATTGGGTTTGCAAGCCTGAGGAGAGGCAGACTGTAGAGCTCCAGGAAGATAAACAAGCAAGTGTGGTTTTAGTGTTTTATGGAGTTCATCTTGTCCTGTTTTTTGACCTAGAAGTGGTATGCACAGTGCTGATAGACTTTTATCCCTCCTTCAGTTGCTAGGTAAGGTTTGTTTCTGGGCAGTTTTCTCTTCCTGAATCAGGACAATTGTTGTGATCCCCACCCGGTTAGCTCCTGATCGCCTGCACGGAAGCTGAGTTTGGGTGCGTTGTTCAGTTAGGTACAGGATATGCCAGGCCATTATGCAGGGGTCAGGCTTCATCTTGTTTTGTAGAAGTTGTTTTAAAATTTTGGTTTTGGGGCAGGCAGCCAAAAGCTGCTTAAATTTATGACAAAACTTGTGGTGGCAGCAGGAAAGCACTTCTACTAAAATACATGGTTGCTTGAAAAAAGGGCTTCAAACAAGCAAATTATTGCCACTGTAAGCATAACTAGAATGGGAGTGTAGCAAAGATAATCATCTGTATATTCTTACCACATGAGAAGTTAAATCAGCATAGCAGGAGCAGTCTGCGCTGGTAGTTTGCCAGTTTGGTAATGCTCAGCTCCTCTGCTGTTTGCTGGGCCTTTCCCACAGTGCAGTCCAACCTCGGCCGCTCTCAGAGCAGTATGATTGCCATCCCGTGAGGGAAGGGAGTTGCTGGGAAGGTAGCTGTTGCAGGCAGGAGGTGATCAGAGCTGTGTGTGCTAGGCCTTCAGTGCTGTGGAATTCTCTTCTCTCAGCACTGACCACATTCCCCACCATTTCTGGCAGTTTGTCCTGTAGAACATTTTGCAGATCGGAACAGATCGGAGTTCTGGCTGCCCATGGATCTTTAAACCATAATTGAGGAGAAACTTTGTTTAATCTTCTCAGTTAATTCTTGCATCATGGGGTGCAAAACACAATTTCCAATAGATATTGGTCTTAACTTTTCTTTGCTCTTAGGCAGAAAATGAGGAGACAAAGGAACGTTTGTTTGAATCTTTACTCGGTGAGTGCAGAGATGCCATTCAGGCTGTTCGGGAAGAGCTGAAGCCAGACCAGGTAAGCAGCAAACATTTGATGTTTCTGCTTTCAGCACTGTAGTGTTTCTTTGGGACTGATTTGTTATTGTTAAACTTGCTTAACAGTAGAAGTGGCTAGGATTGCTTTAATAAAAAGTTTCAAGGTGGTCTGTCATCTTTGATTTTATTCTCTTTGGAACTGCTGAAGGTGAATAGCATTGTAGAAGCCTTCATATTTTTACCTGAAAGTCTGTTACAGCATCCCTGGTTTACACAAACCTTGAGTTGTTTCTGATGTTTTCTTGCCTCAACTGCCAGTTTTGAGTAAATCATGCAGTGTTTTGTCCTCACTTTCTGCAGAAGCAGCGGGAACACTCTCTGGAAAATGATTCTGGGAAGGTGTCCAATATCCAGTATTTACACAGGTAATAGGCAAACATTGCTGCCTGAACTGGTGTGAAGCAGTCATGCTCTTATGTCAAGGTTTTTTTTTTTTGGTTGGTTTTCTTTTATGGGTTTTTTGTTCTGGTCCTCTCAGATCTGAAAGGATGACTGTATGGATAAGGATCTGATTCATCTAGCTTTGAAAACGTTTTACTTAAGACTCTCTTGTTGACCTTTTGGATGTTTTTCCTCCATGCTGGTATCAGCTTAGACCTGGGAGGGGAAGAGTAATGTTTGAGTAGTTCTCACAGTCTGCTAATGGTATTTGATCTTTTTGTCTTCTAACTTTTTAGTTATTTGACTTACATCAAGCTGTCAACAGCCATCAAGCGCAATGAGAGCATGGCAAAGTCTCTGCAGAAGGCACTGCTGCAGCAGCAGCGGTCAGAAGAGGATGGCAAGCGTACACCACGGCCTCAGGACCTGATCCGTCTCTATGATATCATTCTGCAGGTAATGCTGTCTAATTTCTTACAGTAAATGGAGAACTTTGTTACAAAAAGTTATTGTAGAAAATTTCCCTGCAAGTGGACTGCTGGTGAAGTCTGAAGAGCAACTGAGTACTTACAGTTACCTTGTTAAAGATGTTCAACGTGTACATGAAACACAACCCCCCCTTCTAGTTGTGAACAGAAAATACTGCTAGAATGGGTGTCCTTGGTTGTACGCACTAATGCGGCTTAAAATATTTTTTCAGACTACTTTTTGCAGCACCTGGATAGCTGCCTTAGTTTGTGCTGGCCAGGGAAAGTAGCTGCTGAAGATACTTTAAAATGTACTTCTTCACAAAAGCAGTTTCTCAGTTCACTTGAATTAACTGTGGGAGCCTGTGACTGAAGCAGTTGTGAATGGGGAATGTAAATGCTTTATGAAATAATTACTTCATGTGAAATCTGAGGAGTTTTTGTCCGAATTCCTGTTTGTGTCAGGAAATCTGTCCTGAGGGAAAACTTGCACAAGTTTCAGCGAGTGTCCTTCACAAGATTAACACACTGGTAATTAGAAAACTGGAAACTATTTCCATGGGAGTGTACTGTTGACTTGTTAAAAGGGGCAGCTTTCTCTTACTCCAGCAGATTCCAGAGGAAAGCAACACCTTCATTTGTTACTCTGACTCTTTTTTTGTGCAGAACCTTGTGGAACTGACACAGCTTCCTGGCCTAGAAGAGGACAAGAACTTCCAAAAAGAGATTGGATTGAAGACACTTGTGTACAAAGCTTACAGGTGACTGAGAAACAGCCAAGTTTTCTTTAGTGGGCGTTACATCTTCGAAAGCTGTTATTCCAAAGCTCTATGTGCTGAGCAGGGCTTTGGTGCAGTTTCCTCTGCGTTTTTGTGAAATGAAGCCTGGATGCTAAGGCAAACTGTGACCAGTGCTTCTTAATGATATCTCCTGTTGTAAGTCGTGTGTTGGTGAACAGTTTGGATGACAAACATGTCACTCAGCCACTCTTCCCTGTTGTAGGTGTTTCTTCATTGCACAGTCCTATGTCCTGGTAAAGAAATGGAGTGAAGCTCTTGTTTTATATGAAAGAGTGCTGAAATATGCCCGGGAAGTTCAGTCAGGAGCTGGAGCTTATACGAACAGCTTGAAGGTAGGAATCCCTAGTCCTGTGCGTAGAAGTGAGCTGACATGAAGAAGCTCTGTCCTGGTATTTACTGTCAATTAAGTGCCAGACCATTACAATTCCAGACTGATCTTTGAGTAGGGAGAAGAGTAGTGCAAGTGTGACTGCTCAACAAGTTATAGTAGAGACTTTCTAGTGATGTGAAAGTGTTTTGACTGGCCGATTACTTGCCAGTTGTGACTTGCTCCATAACAATTTACCGCACTTTCTCACATCTGCAGTTTCTCTCATACTGCTTCAGTAATGCCTGAAGGACTGTACTGTAGCTTTTCCTCTTCTGGAAAGGCTTTTCACCACTAGGACTTAACTTCTTGGTTCTTAGTTTGTTAGGTTTTACCTTTCAGGCACATTTCAGGCTCTCAAATAATTTTCTTTAATGATCTAGGAGCTGCCTGATGTTCAGGATCTGATCACTCAAGTGAATGCAGAGAAATACTCCTTGCAAGCAGCAGCTATATTAGGTGAGTCGCACAATTATACTAGAACTCTAACATCTCTTCAGTAATGCTTCTGCAGCTATGCAATTCCTTTTATTTAATTTCTGAAATTCCAAATGTTTTTCCACTTTGCTTTGATCTATGTAGGCTCTGGAAAATGTAATTACTGCCCCAACCCCCCCAGTTCTAGGTTGTTCTAGCTGTGTGTAGAACAGGTGGGCAACCAGCGAGTATGCATCTGGTATCTTGCTCCCTGCCCAGACATGTGAAAACATTTCATGAGGATGTGTGCCTGTTTTGGTGAGCTGTACAGAACATTCTGCTCAGTGTTTAGGGTTTTTTTTTCTGCAAACGAGTTGTCCTTACTCATCCCAGTTTTGCATAACTGGGAGAAGAACTGAGAAAGGGGAGAGCAGTGATGTTCTGCTCTTTATCAGTGTTGACCAGGTTAGTGGGACTTGGGCTGCTTTCTTGCTGTGCCTGCTGCTGGAAACCAGAGATAAGTAACAGATTGCCTTGTCTTTTATTGCCTTAAAGCTGCTTTAAGAGACCCACTGGGGTCTTCTCATCATCTGCTGCTTTGTGCTTAACTCAAAATCTGTGCTGCTTTTATGAGCTTCTCATGACAGTGTGAAGGAGCAACTCTGTCACTGGAGAGCTGTGTTGGCTGTAGAGGCGCATGTGGGATCCTCTTAGTCTAGAAAGCAAGTTGTTTCTACTGAATCTAGTCTTTCATATCCCAGAAAGCAAGGTTCCTCTCTAATCTTAGAGGACAGCTGACTCCTAAGCCAGCCTTACTTCACGCCAAGATCTAGACTGTTGTTATTCCCATTTTTTCTTCATTTTGCAGATGCAAATGATGCTCATGAGTCTGAGTCTCCATCTCAGGTCAAGGATGGCAAGGTAATAAGAGCTGAGGCAAACTCCAATAGTGTTTTTAATGAACGTGACTTTTAACCTGTTACCTGAGTGTCTTTAAACTGCTAATTGTAGTTTGGTCATGGCTAGGGTATTTAAGAGATTTTATTAGGCTTGTTTGCTTCTGTAAGTTCTGAAGGGTGCTGACAGATTGATGTCCCTTGAGTAAAAAGTAAGTTTCCGTTTGCAGCTTGAAGTGTGGCATCTTGATGTTATTTATTCAGCTTTCTCCCTGCACACGGGAAGATTTTCCAAAAATCTTGCAGCAATGCTTTGACAGCAGTTTGAATAATCTTCAAGAGCCCAAGATGTCACACAAAGGAACTTCAGCTACTATTGGCTCAGTTGTGGCTTAATCCTTCTTGCTTGTTTGACCGTTGTTGGCTTTGATTTGACACGTGTTTAATTTGTGTGTCTCCATTTGTCTCTTCCAGCCACTCTCTGAACGGTTTGAGACTTTCTGTCTGGATCCTTCTCTTGTCAGCAAGCAAGTCAGCCTCGTGCACTTCCCTCCGGGCTTCCAGCCCATTCCATGCAAACCTTTGTTCTTTGACCTGGCCCTTAATCATGTTGCTTTCCCACCTCTGGAGGACAAGGTGGAGCAGAAGGCCAAGAGTGGCCTCACAGGATACATAAAGGGCATCTTTGGATTCAAAAGTTAACCAGGACCCCCTGAGGAAGTTTTATTCGGAATTGAAGGAAAAGCTCCAAGTGATTCTAGGACACACATATCTGCACCCAAAACTGACAGAGGGAGGTTTTGCCATCTTCTTCCCTGTGTTCTGTGTCTATGTCTATGCACTTACATTCTCTCCCAGTGTATTAAAGACAAACAACTTATTCCGAAACATACGTATAAATAGCTGAAATTAATGTGGAGCACAGAGAAATTCCATTCTGTTTGGAGAAGTTGGAGCCTGCTTTGTGACCAGTGACCTGTTCGTGGGTGGGACACATCTGCTTGCTATGGACCAGGGCATAAGCGTAACGTGACTCCCTCTCCCATACCATTACTTGATTCTACAATTTAGTATTTTGGTCTAGAAATCTGGGTGTGATATGGAAGCAGAGGCAAAAGTGGATGCAGAACAGAACAAGGTGAGGCTACCTACAGGAAGGCTATGAAACAGTAGCTGCAGGTGTTCACTGCTTCCTTTTGGACTCCCAGAGGCCTCTGTTTTTAAAAAAATATTCAGTAGTGACAAAATGGAGCCTCTTTCCTTATCAACAAGGGTGGCAAATACCTTACCAGGTGTTATTGGTTACCCCAGTTGTGTTGGAACATAATATGAGTTTGTACTCTGGGCCAATGGAATCCCCTTTATTGATCCATGTTTTGTTTAGTACCTAATTACAGTATAGAACCTATTCCTACAAGGCTTTTTCTGGGAAACTGGCTTCATGGGTGGCTTTTAGAAACAGCTACTTGCTCTTCACGGGAAGTCGGGTCTCTCAGTGTTCATTTTGTTGCTGATCTAAACCTTATCTGAAAACAAGATGATCTTTTTCTGGAGCAATCTGTTGCCTTTCCCTCATCCTTGGTCAGTAGAAACACCTGAAATGAGAGGAATAAGCAGCAGGGGGACAGTAGGTTCTTGAGCGATTGATCTTCTCTGCCATGCCAAACAGCTTTTTTTATAAAGCACCCAGGTGCTATGGTGATCACTTTCAAAATGCGGGTAATTTCATAATCGTGATCGTTTAAATGGTGGGGGTGGGGGGGGAAGCTCAGCACATGAGCAGAACTGTTCTTAAATAAAGCGTTTGGAACTTTCCACCAGCAATGTTTGGGTTTCACTTGGTCTGTAGCTGGGAGCTGAAACAGTAGTTTGTTCTGGCTGCCTTTACGCTTCTGCACCTCTTGGCTTGACTTTGCATTGTTGATCTCCAGTTCTAGGCACTGGAGTTAATAGAGGGGAAACAAGAACTGTTCTACGTGATCACATTGTTCTGGGGATTTTCAAGGCAAGGTGTGCTTCAGATGAATGGGGGGTAATTAACAGCTCCTGTTATTTTGATATAAATGTTTGCTGTTTTATTCCATGTAGATGTGATTTCTGACTTCTCAGAATCAAAGCAGTTTTCAAGAGGTTTCTTCAGAAAGAGGTGAGAGAAGGAGGAGGAACTTCTCGTTTGTATTTAATTTTTGCAACATGGGAACAAAATGTGAATTTCTAGTGTTCTAGCTTAATTGTATTTGCCTCTGAATACCAGGAGGACTTTGCAAAAGAGGGAAAGTGTAGGGCTGGGAGAAATGTGGCAGACTGTTCATTCATCAGACCAGGAAGGGTTGTGCAGTAGTCAGTGCTGTCACCAGCTGGGTGATTGGCCTCACGCTGCCTCTTTCTCTGCGCATTACTCTGAGCTACTCTCTGCTTTTCAGCTTTTATATCAAATCACTTTCAGAACTGCTCTGCTGTTTGGTTTGTAAACCAAACATCTTTATGCTTTCCTACCACAAGTCTTTGCGGTTCCTGGGTTGATTCCAGTGAAACTTGTACTGCAGCCACTTCCTAATCATTTACCGTTACAACAAAGAGCAAGAGCAGTTGGCCTCTGTTAAACATCTTTTGACAGATAACTGATTAGTTGAACACAGATAAGAAATCAGAAAACAATAAAGCTTTATTACTGACCTGCGAGGCGTGTAGTTTATGCCAGGCATCAAGAACACCAAGCACTCTGCCTCCAAAGCATTCAAAGGATCAAGGTCGCACCATCACCCAGGGCTACTTAATCCACGGAGGCTGGCTAGGGAGATCTGGAGGAGGATCTTCCTGAGGGCTCAGATAAGGAAATGCATGAGTCTTAGAGGTAACTTGGCTAATATGGTGTGATGTTAATGGAAAGCAAGCTAAGAGGGGTCTGTAAGCAATGTAGAAGGAACTGATGAGGCACTAGAAAAAAACAGTAAAAATGTCAAAAAGTGGGGGGAAAATACTGTTATTCAAGTCATCTGCATAATGAAAACCAGACTCACAAAGTTTATTAAGGCTTTTAGCCCCACGATATTGCTTGGAATGGTAAAGATGAGGCTCAGATAGCAGTGGTTGTGAGGGAGTAGCACAGGCAGGTGAAGTGTCTGGTGGGCTTACAGAGTAGGTTCCCTAGGGACTGATCAGTGTTGTGCCTGAAACAGCCAAAGCAAGATACAGAGCACTGGTGTGTGGTGCCTGGAAACCTACTTCCTTACTGCTCTGTTCTTTCATTATGCTCTACTGTTTGCTCTCAAGCTCTAGCAGAATGGTCAAGATTATTGCTTTCAATCAACTTTTTCTATGGAGTATCTTTGGTCTTAGCCTGTTCTTAAAATTCCAGTGCTGAGCTAGCCATGCCTGGTGCCACTGCATTGATTAGAGTAGGAGAGATGTGCGTCATAGCCTTGGGCCCTGCCAGCAGCAGATCACTGTGGGGTAGGTGATGGTCACTTGTGCTCCTGTATTCTGAGAGGTCTAGTGACAATGGATCAGTTCTGAGTGACACATGAACAGAACACATGAGAAATGATTGCTATGAGACAAACTGAGCAGAGCTCTTGTCCAGTGTGCCACTAGAGCCACAGGCACAAACAGCTCATGGAGTTTGGGTGTAAACGGAGTTCACTCACTAAAGGAATGATTTGATGGGATTTTGATTGTCAATGGCTGCTCCTCTTCAGGATGGGATTGCTCTTTTCAACCATAAGAACAGCTAGAGGTAGATTTGTCTGCCAAAGAGGAGCCTTTTCTGATCTAGGCAGTAGGAAAGCATGGGGGTTGCCCCCAATATCTAGTAGGGAGTTCCAAGAGGAAGGACATAGTAGTACTGGAAGCAGATGGTGATCCTTGGCAGAGGTGGACCAGCAGCAGCCAGCGTGCTCTGAGCTTTCCTGGGGCTGAGGCTGGAGCAGCAGCAGCTCGGTGGCTACTTTGCCTTCTTGTCCCTCCCCTGCTTTGAACTGAGGAAGCGCTGGTCAGCACTGCAGCTGCCTCTCCAACCCAACTCAGAAACCTGGTTTGCTGCTCCTGTGCCACTTCTTTCTGGGACCTGCCTCTGCCACCCCTTTGGCCCTGACGCTGGGAATGTTTTAAGTGGAACGACTGTGTTCTGGGAGCTGAGCAGGCACTAGTTTGGAGGGACACACCTACAGCAAAGGTTCGTGCTGGCCTCTTGCAGCTTCGTCTCTCCTAAACGGGGTGAGGGTGAATAGGTTTGTGAAATGCAGCCGCTCCCTGACCCTCTCCCGTTGGGTGAGGTCTTCTCAGCCTGAGCATGCTGCTTCGTGTCCAAGGAGGGGAGGCTCTGTACTTTGCTGTCCTGCTAAAAAGCCATATTAACTGTTGGTCAGGTAATTGCTGCTATTCCTACAGAAATTCCATCTCTTGTGGAAGTGGATCACAGAGGAATTTGGGTTGGGGCAGAGCCAGGGAGTCCTTCCTCTGGAGCCTTCAGCCCAATAGCTGAGGTGTCCTCACTATTTGTTTTTGTTTGCATTGGAGACTTACCCTTTTTTTACCCGAGTGATTTATCAACAAGGTGCTGAGTACCAGATTAAAATGTTTGTGTTACAGCTAAGCCCAAATTCCTACATGGGAGGGAGGCGGCTGTGTCTGTGCCCCCCGGCCCCTTACCCGTTTCCCCCCCCGCCCCCCCCATGCTGTGTCCCCAGCCCTTCTCTGGACTGCTGCAAGTTACATGGGCTGAAAACCTCCCCACTTTTGTCCTGAAGTGACGTAATGTCTCAGAGGGGAGGTTTAAAACCATTTTTCAAAGGGTGTAGCCTGTGTGTCTGTTGTGCGCACAAGGACTTGGGTGCAGCTTTCATATTCTCCAGTGCCATCAAATCCAAATTTAGACCTAGATCCTAGCATGTACTTGGTATTTCTAGGTATCACTGTACTATAATCTTTGGCAAACTCCTCCACTGCTGGACGTCCAGAGCGCTGGGATTATTAAAATTAAAATTCTTGCTCTGGCAAAAGCCTTCTTGCCCCTCCCTGCTGAGCTGAGGGACGATATGTCCGTGCACAGACATGACATTTTATTGTCCTGAGGCTTGCACGCAGTGCCTGGGGATTACTGACTCTCATCCCAGCCTGTGGTCAGTCCAGGGAGCCATGCTGTGGCTTTGGTGCCCGAATGACTAAAGAGCAGCATCAAAGACTCTGAATTACCTTCAGTGCTTGCCTTTTTCCACAGAAGCAGGAGAGCATCTAATTTTCTCAGAGCAGCAAATTGGGTCAGGGAAGGTAAAGTCTGGCTGTGCGGAATTAATTGTGGCAGAAAGATTCATCCTGCTCTGGTCTCTGCTTGTGACACAAGCACTGGGCACCGAATTGGTCAATAGCGACTCACAGATGGAGCTTTGCAGGATATTCACATCTGATTGAAAGGCACACAGGGCTGGCAGGCTGGAGTTGGGGGTGTGAGCCTGGATCCCTCTCTTCTGAACGCCTTCTCCTCCAGTCAGCTCTTTGTTTCCAGGCCAGGAGTTTTTCTTCCAAGCAGATAATGCTTTGAGCTGTTGCAGGGATCCCTGTTTCAGCTGGCCACCACCTACGATGCAGCGTCCTGCAGGTATTTTTGCACATTACAGAGCCTGTGTACTGCACTTGAGCATGGAGGCACAGAGGAGATCAAACCTGTTTTCACGTTTAACTTTCCATCACCTTAACATGGACTGATCGACCAGTGCTTTAGCCCAGTGCTTGTGCAGGATGGTCCCTTCCCCTGGGCACTGTCGTTTGAGCAGAACATCTATAGAGACATGAAAGAAACCAGTCCAAATGTTTTAACCTCCTACCCTGATTTCATGAGGTGCTTCTCTAGCTGTGCCGTGTGTGTGATTGTTGCCTTTCCAGGCAGGTGTTAAATTACCTCTCATTGCCTGATTAATGATTTAGGACACACCTTCTTCAGGCCCAGTTACTGTGTTTGGGGAGCAGCTCCCTTCAGCAGTGCCACTGGAAAATAAAGCTAAATTTACAGGCTGCATCCTGTAAGTTATAAACAAGTTTCCAGACAAAGTGTCTTTGAGAATCTGCCATTAGTGAATTTATTTAGTGCTATTACAGCCTTGCTAATCCTCTGGGGAGAGGAAAATCAGGGTAATGCATTGGCTGCTATAGAGGATTGCTGTGACATACTGCTCATTAGCTCTAGGGCTTAAACTCAGAAGCAGCTGGGGGGTGCTGTAATGAGGCTGGAAAGGGTGAGAAGTTGGCAGGTCCTTTTGATGTCTGAAGGGTCGAGTCGAGGTATTAGTAGTCCGTAGAAGCCCTGGGCTTGAGCTGTTAATGAGATGGTATCGTGCAAATGTCCCCTGTATTTAGAGATACAAAGGAGCAGGACCAGGACTTCCCATTCCTGCTGGGAGAGCTGTGCTGGAACTGGTTTCCTCTGGTCTTCTGGGGAAAGGTCCTTGGAGCTGAGCAGCTCTGAAGCCAAAGCCCACTTACCTCTGCTGACTTTGGCAGGGTGCAAGCCCAGTCCTGTCCCAGGAAGCTTTTTATGGTCTTAATCAGAGCTTCAGGGAGAAGCGCAGGGGCCTTTGCATTTCCCCTCCACTTACCAATTGGTAAAGATATGGCAAAGCAAAATGAAGTTTGATTACTGAGTAATTTTAGACTTAAGAAAAGCAAATGTCCTGTTTTCCCAGTGGGCAGCAATGTTTTGGAATAAGTGGGCTATTCTGAGACTGGAGTTTTTGTCTTGTATGAAAGCTGCTCCACAGAGAAGAAGGGCTGGGGGAAAATTATATATATAAAGTGCTGTCCTCTGTGACTGTGAGGAAAAGGGAGGCTGAGTTGTCCATGGTAGGAACATGCTCCAATACCTCTCAGGGTGTCAAGCATCCAGGGGCCAGTGGCTTCTGACTCCCATGGCTACTCTTCATGCTTGCCTCTTGTGCTCTGTTGTTTTCTTTGGCTTTGGAGACTCTTACAAGGTCTCCCCACTCACTGAGGACAGCCCAAGTCCTACAGCCTCTGTCTCCAGTTGCAAAGACCCTGTATCCTTTGCAGCAAGCCTTGGTCTGGGCTGGCTGTAGCTGCCGGTCCTGTTGCCAAAAAAGCAGGATTTCTGTACACATAACAAAGCGTCTGTCTCTATTACATAGGGCTTCTGCAGCCTCATGCGTCTCTCCAAAACTCTCAGAAATAAAAATGGGATGCTAAGTGCAAGCAGGAGTGGCTGTGACTTACCTCCACTTTTCATGGGAGAGAAGATGAGAGGAGAGATAACAGAGCAGGGAACCTTTCTCCATCTGCTGGGCACTGCCTGACCACATGGCCATGAAACTCTTCCTAGCTTTGTGCTAGGGGACATGGTGGTGGGTGCTGCTGGACAGGGCAGTTGGTGAAGTGGGCCATTAGATCCTCTTGATGTAAATACAGGTGATCATTAGGTGATTATACACAGAGGCTTTGCAAAGGTGCCTAATAACAAAGGCAAGCCATCCTCCAAACTCCTGAAATAAATGTTCCTTCCCTGGAATGATACCTGCTCACCAAGGTCCTCTATGCAGCTGTGCTTGCTATCTGGCCCTGCAGGCAACCCACTCATTTGCATGAGCAGCATCTGATTGTGTCACTGCTCTGTAAAACCAGGCATCTACATCCTGGCACATCTCCAGGCTAGTGGGACAGATCCCCAGAGCCTCTTCTGGAAAGCAAATGAAACGATTATGATGTGACTTCCTATACCATCTTCTGCTGTGCCTGGAGCTCCGCCAGAGCAGCCAGCCCCAGGTCTATGCCCCCAAAGCGAGCTCTAGTCCGAGGAGCTGCCTGGGCAAGACATAGCCTCCTCTTGGATTGTCTCTGTCTGTAGATCAACGGTAGCTCTTCAGGTCTGGTGCACCTGGAATGAAACACAGGTTGCCCACCCCTCACCCATCTCCCTGGGGATGATTTCACCTTGGCAAGGCGGCTCTGCCTGCTGCGGCAGCAGGGCTCTTTGTCCCTGTTTCAGTGCAGAGCGATCCCGATGGAAGTGCTGCCTGTAGCAGGGGTGTTTGGGAGATGGGAGACTCTAGATAACGCTGCTTTGGATGGTTGTCTTGGAGACCTGTGCTTAGGTTTCCAGCTGCAGAGGAGCAAGTCTGTCGGGGGCCAGTCCTTCCCAGGGCTTTGGGCTCAGGTCCAAGTGCCAGTCACACCTGTGTGGGTAGCTGTGATGGAGAACTGGTTGAACTGGTCTTCTTGCCTGTTGCTTCTTGCAGGGCCTGAGTTAACCATGGTAAGTCTGCCATGGCATGGCTGGGGCTGGTGTGAACAAAACCAGCTGAGGTTCTGGAATTGCCCTGAAAAAAGCAGCACCCATCATAAGGTTCCCCTGAGGATTCCTGCAGCTGTATTGCCTTCACCTGCACAAGTCTTGGGGCCCTTGCAGTGAGGGGGAGGCTGAGCTGGCAACAGGTGCTGGACTGGCAAGACCTGTCAGCCTGGAGCCAACCTTGGCTCTATCTATGGCTTCTCCCTGCCACTCTTGTTTCCTGTGGCAGTGACAGAACCCCTGGGCTTTGAGGGCTGGGCAAGCCTTGCTCCTCTTGCAAGCGAGCAGGCAGCAAAGAGCTGCCCCTTCTCTTGACCTCTGTGTGAGATGAGCAGACTGGCTCTACCTCTTCTCCTCTCATCACCTCTGCCTGACCAAGGACGAGGCAGGTCCCTTTGCTGCGGTGAGGCAGGCTGGACCATCAGCATCGCTCCTGGACCAGGGCTCAGAACACAGCAGGTTGTGGCCTGGCTCTCTGGCTCGTCTCACACTGTCCCTAAGTGGATGGGTGCTGCTCTGCCAGGCACGCTGCCTCTCCACGTATCGGCCCCAAGATTAGCTCTGTGTTTGTCTGTCCTGTCTGTGCACTGCACACAGGCTGCTGCTGCCTGCCAACACGTGTGCCTGTGTGTGCGAAGGGGCGAGATCAAAGAGTATTCGCTTTCAAATTGCTCTGTTTTTCTGAGGGATCCTTGCCAGGGAACTTGGCTGTGGGAAGGATCACACCTGTCTTATTAAACGGAAGAGAGGAAGGTGCTGTTTGAATGCTTTGCAGGTGAGGAGCTCCAGCCCTCAGCTTCAGGCTGTGAGTGATGTGTGGCTTGGGAAGGAGGTTGTCCAGGGGATGGTGTGTTGATATGTCTGGTTTGCTTTTTGTATTAATTCTTAGGACTTCCTCCACGTGCAAGCATGCGGTCTTCTAGAGGATTACAGGTACTTGATCTTGTTCAGTTTAGTTTCCTTTGAATTCACAGGGGGTTGATTCCCTCTTGGCTTGGGCAAACAGCTGTGCAGAGAAGGGTTTGTCCCGTGCAGCCACGGGCTCCTGCCTGCTCCTGTGGGCTACAGGGGATGTACTGCGCTGTCTCCTCCAGACAAAGAATATTATTACTGTCGTCGGTCAACTGGATGTTAGTGGCAAAGGGGTGATCTCTTGGCAACCATTTAGCATTCTATCTGTAGACCTCCACATGGCAAAGACAGTCCCTAAAGCAGGTCTCTGTTATCTCCAGCCCCTTTGAGGAGAGATCACCCCTCCTTCCAGGCTCCACACCAGCTGCCTCCCAGCGGAGGACCTCCTGTCTTTGTGCTTCTCAGATCCTGGTGTGAGGAGCAAGGCCCAAGCTATGATGCCACTGTGAAAACGTAAGTATTTCCAGCTTGTAGAAGAGCAAAACGATAGCAGAAAGGAAGACTCTTGCAAAGGAGGCTTGTCCCACATGTGTCTTTCCCTCCCTCCCTAGACAAGTGTAATTACTTTTGTGCCAATTTAGAGACAAAGAGGTCTCCCAGGAAGTGGTGATGGACACCAGGACTTTGACTCTGGCCCTGAGTTGTCCTTGGCTCATGTGAAATGGGGAAGAACAACCACAAACCTGTGCATCATGGACAGCTTGTGCTTACATAGGGGCTGTGGTCACCGTATGCTCCTATCCCTTTCCTCCTTCATCCTCTGCCCTCCCTTCTCTGGTCCTGCACTGGCTAAGTGTCCCTTTTCACTGTGGGAGCAGCCTGAAAGACAAGATTCCTGGTTTGTGGGGAACTTTGGTTTATCTCAAACCAACAGGATGTGCGCAGCAGCTGACCCCTTGCTGTGGCTCAGGACAGTGAAAGGCTGGGTAGCCCCATCACACAACACAATCTGGATGGGCATACTCAGGAGCCGTGGGGATGTCAGGGTGGTGTTGGGTTGTACTGGGAATCTGAATCTTTGCTCCACAGGGGAAAGAGCTGCCCGGAGCCAAAGCCTCCTCTAAGGTCTCATGTAGGCAAGGTGTCGAGGTAGAGCCTCAGACCCAGGTCTCTGGGCTTTGGTACCAGTTTATCACAGAGCCTGAAACCCACTGGCTGAGGCTCCTGTGACGTTGTGCTGGAGCTGCTGGCATTCGTTCTGCCATGAGCCCTCCATGTTTTGCTGGGAGCTGGGGCCACCTTGTGCTGAGCACGGGCCAAAAATTTACTGAACTGCAAAACAACATAATGTTCTGTGAACAGGTTGTTCCCAAACTGCTGCTGCTGCCCTGGAAAACTCTTGGTTGGTTTCATCCATTGGGTTTCTTCTGCATCTCTAGCCTTTGGAGTAGCTAATGCAAGAAGATGGTTTAAAATGTGTTCCAGTAGTTGCAGTGCACTCCCTTGTAGTCACTTTTGCAGACTTTTCCTCCTGCAAAGGCAGTGCTGTTGGCCCCTCTGCTGGGAAACTACTGCGCGGTTGTGGCTGCGTGTGCAAAAACGCTTTTGGAGCCAGGGCGAGGTCTCCCCTCTGGGGCTCTGCTCTTTCCACCCTAAACTGGTTTTTCAAGTAATTTTTTCATATGTGCCTCAATCTCCACAGCTTCTCACCTGCGTCTGGGGAGGAGCCTCCCAGAAGCTGCTCTTTAGTGCACGGCCAGCCTTCCCTTGCTGAGTCCTGTCATTCCAACCCAACAGACTGGAGCAGAGAGCCAGCACCCACGACGACTTTGCAGACTCGGGAGACCAGCTGGGACCTCGCCAACATGTTCAAGGGGATGGGCAAAGGATCCCCAGGCCGAAGCTCCCCTAACAGAGGTTCTCCTGTCAAGCCTAGCAAGTAAGTGTGACTCCTCTCTAAGCTGTCCTGTGGACCCTGGAGGAAGGTGAGGGAGGAGCTCTTGGTGTCTTGTAAGCAACCCTAAGAAACGTCCCTCTTTCTGGAACATCCTGTAAGTTGGGGCTTGCTGGGAGCTGAAGACAAACTGTGCTGCCCTAGCTGTTTGTCCTTGTCTGGGCTTTGTGGTGCAGCCCAGAAGTATCTGTGCAGCCCCTGGGACGTACAGTTCCTGAAGATGTTCTTGGAGCTGTGCTAACTGAGCAGGGAGGCACAGAGCCCCTTTTGGGCAGGTAGGAGTAGGGAGAATGAACTTTGCTTGGGTGAAGCAAGATCTGCTTCATGGTGTAGCAGGTACCAGCCTGAATTTGAGAATCTAGAACTCCCTGTTTGGGTGAGGTTGGTGTGATGCTGCCCTGGGACCTGGAATCAATGTCCAGTTTGTGCTGCTGAGGTGGTGAAGATGAGCGAGGGGTGCGTTTGCTGCTCTAATCCAGCCCCGTGAGAGGCTGGGTCTCTGCAGGTCAAACAGCTGAGGTTGCTTCTTTTGGTGCTGCCTTATAAGGGCTGAAAGGATCTGAGAGCCATGTCATCCTCTGAAGAGATTGCCTAAGCTCTGGGAAGCGAGATGTGTGTTGGGACTGGGATGTTTCCCTAGGAGCAGGGTCTCCTCTGGGAGGGGGGTACTCCTGCATCAGAGCACTCATCCTTCTCTTCAGCTGCAGTTACTCAGCAATTTTGCATTTCATAGTGTCAGTGGACTGATTCTGTGGGAATCCCTGTCCCCAGTCAGGGTCAATGGGTGAGGAAACTGCAAAGGGACTTGTGCTGAAGAGGTGGGAACCTGCGGGGAGAAGGGGCTGCTGGCCCCGTCGCTGGGGCCACCACCAGCAGCAGCCTGAGCTGGTGTGTGTGCGGATGCTGGTGTGGACACAGCCTGGTGCTGGCACACAACCGCTCTGTTACGTGAAAACAAACACAGTGTTGGCAAACAGCCTCTGAGGAGTCTGGTGGCCCCATGCTGCTGGGCAGGACAGTGCAACCTGAGGAGAAAGGTGCTTCCACAAAGACTGAGGCTTCACTCTATGGAAGTCAGGGGCTGATCCTCTGCTATAGGAAGCTTCTGCCTCAGTGGAGCTGAGCTGTCACAGACTCATCTCAGAATCTGGGGCTCTCTGAACATCAGGCCTTTGTAGGGGCCTGACTGTGGTGAGACACCTCTCCAGCAGCCCTGGAGCTGTGTCAGCTTCTTGTTTTAGTCTTGTCAGTGCAATCTATCTACCTCCCAGCTGGCTTCCAAACCACTTTTTTTTCACAAGATTTTTCATGGACAGCTCATTGCAGGCCCCGTGATGCTGGGGGAAGGTTTGGGCTGGGTTGTCCCACAGCATAAGCCTCCTGGGATAACTGGAATTGAATCCCAGCAAGACCTCGGACCTCTTTCCTGTGCAGGGTGGAGGCTGGAGCCACAAGTGTGCAATTACTGAGGTAGTTGTGCTCATTTTAGGAGGCACCAACCATCAGACAAAGGCTAATTGGCCTGACCATGGCTCCAGGGCTTGGTCAGCATCCATATTAGCTGTGAAAAGGAAGGTGAATGAGTCCTTTCATGAGCAGCTGCCACCACATGCTCTGCAGATGGCCACAAGAAAATGTTAGTGGCCTATAGCTGCCCTTGGTGGCCCCAAGGCTAGGACCTCAGCAGCAGCTGATGTTCCCTGCCCCCAGTGGTTCTCAGCTAGCAGGTGCTGCTCTGGCACAGACCCCTAGAACGGTACCTCATCTTGGTCCTTGGGACCATGGAGTTGAGCATCCTGGCTCAGAGGTCTGTGCTTGATGGATGCATCGCAGCAGGTGTTAATAAGCACAGATTTGTCCACAAGGAGCATCCTTGCTGTGTCCTCCCCTGGGAGGAGTCACACTGCGGGGCTGAAAGGGAAAACTGAGAAGGTGGAATTGAATCAGATCTGGCTGGACTGGCTGCCTGGGTGCAATCTTGACAAGGGATGTGGGTGGTTTTGGAGATGGGTGGCAAGTCATCTCCTGGTTTAATCATCTCCTGGGATTTCTGCTACTGCCACCACCTCCCTCTGCTTCTCTCCGATCAATCTAGAGCAGTGTGGTCCCCGGGGGGAACAGGTCCAAGTTCAAGGGGCTAACCCAGCACTGGCAGAGGGTGGTTGTTCTGCTGTGAGTGGTTCAGGCTGGCAGATCAGAGTTTGAGAGGATTTCTGTGTGTTGGGGAGAACAGACCCAGCTTTGGGGTCTCCTTTGTGGCCGTAAACAAAGTCCCCTGGACAGAAGGGATGGAGGGGATTGAGGAATGAAGCGGGTGGCTGCTGCGGTCCTGCCTGAATGTAGCAGGACAGTCCTGTTCCTGCTAAGAGACACCTTCCCTTTCACGCAGTTGGACTGTCTAGGAGGCAGAAAGTGGTATAAGAAATGAACCAACTAATAGTTATAATAAGGGTGCTCTGCCTCTTTAAGGCATGAGATAGCCCTAGGGAGGATGCCTATCCTGGCTCTTGAGGAGGAGCAGGAGGAGCTCTGTGAGCTTTGCCCTCAGACATCTCTTCCAGCCTGGGGCTACAGCTGTACACCTGACCTGTGAGTTGAGTAGAAGCTGAGCCCTGGGAGACCGAGTGATGCCCAGCGTCCCTAAAGGTGACATGGCTCCTCATATCCTACCTGATGACAGGCTGCCTCTCTGCAGGCCAGGTGTCAGCGTGTTCGCTCCGAAACGTGGGGCCCCAGCTGTGTCAGTTCTTGTTGAGCAAGGGCTTCTGCCTGGGGGACAGCAGGGCTGGGGCAGGAGAGACAGCCCTGAAGGACAGTGGTGCATCTGTGTCACCACAGGCTGCATGGATGGTGTTGGCACGGACGGGAGAATCTTGCTCTCCTCTCAGCACGGTCCGTGGTTGGGGTAGGAGGGTCTGTGGTGATTCAGGCATGTCCCTAAGCCTGTGTGGACCAAACAGGTTCCTCAGCATTGCTCCCACCTTGGCCAAGGAGTGTGGTAAGGGCAGGAGGCTCAGCTGAGGACAGATGGCTTCTCCGCTCGTGCATCAGACCCTACTCAGGCTCCCAGGACAACGTGTAGACACCGCTCTCCTCCCAGGACATCCCCTATTTGGCTTCAGTGTTCCTCAAGCATCCAGACTATTCTTTTGCAGACTCTGAAGTTCTTTGGCTGTTTGCAGGGCTGGAGGGCCACTTCCAACCTGCCTGCTGGCTACAGCATCTCGGTCTCCATCTCTACCAGGCTTGCTCCTTTGGCCAGCATGGACACCTCCTGGCTCTCCAGTCCAGAACACACAGGGAAGACCCCCTCTGCTCCTGGGATCATGCTGTCCAGGAAGCATCTTCCCTGAAGATCATTTTTTTCCAGCACTGTCCTCATTTCTAACCTCAGGTGCCCTGCATGGTGCAAAGGCAGCGCAGGCTGGGGATGGACAAGGCTGAGACTCTGTGACCCGGAGGTTGTTAAGGTCTTTTTAGTCCATGGTTTTGTTGTGGCTTGGCCTAAACAAAGCTAATTTGTGTACTGAGCTTTGTGAACGAAAAGGTAGAGCGTCCCAGTGTTTCCTTCAGCCAGGAAGTGGGGGCCACCAAGAATAAACAGGTTCTGCCCTCCCTGGGAAGGATGGATCCTCAGTTCTCCCCTCTTGGAGCTGCACAGACGGCTTCTCAGTCACAGCACAAGGGGACTGAAACCAGGTGCTCTACTCACCCTCTCCCCAGGTGGGAGCTGAATTTGGCCAGAGCTCTCAGGGTGGACCAACTACCCCCAGCGCATGGGGAGAGGCATCCATCCCCTGGGACAGCAGCCAGCCCGTGACTCACTCTCTCCTCCCTGTGCAGAGAGCTTGGGCAGGAAATTTGGGTGGTGCTCAAGTATTTGCTCATGGGACACCACCTCATTCCAGGTGTGTCAGGTATGAGTGGGAGATTGTGCAACCTCCTGGGGAGGGGGAACCTCTTAGAGTTTCCAGCCTCCCGCAGGCTCAAGCTCACAGGGACAGAGCCCTGGCTCTGCATTGCTTCCCTGTGTTTTGCTGGGACTTGAGACCACCCTCTGCCTCCCTGAGCACTGCAGCTTGCTCCAGAAAAGGCATCCATAAGGCACAGATGGGGTGGGAGGGATGTTTAAGTGGATGTAAAAGACAGATTGTAACAGACAGCAACTCTTTGATGAGGAGAAAGAGGAAGAAGCTGAATATTCTGCTTGGGGTCTCTCTCTCTCTCTCTGTGATCTCTGGAACTGGACCAGGTAGAATGGGGCACTGCCAGAGCGCATGGTCCCCCGTTTACTTTGCTGACGTGTATTTTGCAGGCAGGGAAGCTGAGGCAATGTCAGGAGACACTGCCAACCCAAAGCCCCTGAGGGAGCTGGGAGCTGCTTCATCACAGGCCCGCATCATCGTCTTGGGAAATCAAAAACAGGGGAGGAGTTGGAGAAAGGGGACAGAGGATGCTGTAAGCAGGAATGCTGGGGCTGTAACTCTGAAGTTACATGGGCTCAGCTGCGGTCAGCATGGGCTGGGCTGGCTTGAAACACGAGCTCTGCCTGTAGCGTCTGAGTGCTTGGCTTGGGGTGACTGTGGCACTCGTTGGCACTTTATGGCCACTTCAGGCTGTAATAAATGAACATGCCAGCATCTCCTCTAGCCTCTGGTTTGAACTGTGCAATAGCTGGAGCTATGATGAGGAGCTATAGCAGTGACAGAGCCGTTAAGAGAACTGCTTGAGACCCTGAATGATGCTACAATCCACACCCTCCCACAACTGCTTGCCCACATCCTGGAAGCTCTGCACTCTCCCTGCCTGGAGGGTAGGGCCAGCACTGTCCTGAGGGGCAGGTGCTCTTAGAAACAGCAGGATACAAGGACAAAGGTGGCTCCAAGGCTTGTGCTTCCTTATCACAGGGGGCTCTGGGGCTAGAGCTGGAGGAACTGCCCCATGTTTTGCTGTGGGCTTTTGATCCAGCTGTTTCGGCAGGGATCTCGATGTTCATTCGAAACAGCAGTGACAGAATAAGGGTCAAGAGTACTCATCTGTTGTGTGATGGCACCAAGGTGAGAGACACTAAGGAGTGGTCTGAAACTTCACTGGGACAAGAATGTAGTTGACCAGTGATCTTTGGAACTTTATCCCCTATCCCTTAGAAGCCACATGACTGCAACAGCCCACACGATGCCCTGCAACAGACAGCTGTGCAGATGAGCTGCGGGGTGTGCAAAAAGCCACTGCTCGCTGCCTCCGAGCACACCTCCTCTTACACCTCCTCTTGGCTGAGGGTAACAGCCACGCATCACTCACATCAATCCTTGCCCACAGCCTACGCTCTTTCATTGGAGACCAGGAGGCTGAAGGGGAAAGGCCTGCAGAACCACACACACGTCAGGTCAGAATTACCTTCATCCACCCACCTGCTTTTGTTGTTCCCTCTCCCAGATCCTCAACAAATGAGCTGGCCGTGCTTATCTCCCGCATGCAGACAAACGCTGACCAGGTGGAGAAGGACATCCTGGAGACACAGTCCAGACTCAAGCAGGTGAGTTGTGGGAAAGGGTGGTGGGAAGGTGAAAGGCTTTATCTAGAAATGCAGTATCTAGGATAACAGGTCAGGTGTCTGCTCCGTGTGTCGGTTTGCAGCGGTGCAGGTTTGGTGTCTGACTCAAGGCTGGAGAGGAGCAGAGCACCCTACAGAGCCTCCCAGCCTCTGGGACTACACACTGGGGCCTGCCAGAGTCTGCCCTTGGTGCTTTCTGCTCAGGGCTTTATGCTTCCCACAGCCGAGGCTGTCTTACCTTAGCAGCGCAACCCTGGACCTTCCACCAAGCCTAGAAGCAGGTGGCCAGCCCGATCCTATCACTCCTCTGGGCAGGAAAGTTGCTGAAGCAGGTAGCTTTGCTGGACATACACTCCCCAGCTGCACCCTTGCACCAGTGGTTGTCCTCTGTGTGTTGAGCATCCAGGTCCTCTGTGTTGGCCAGAGAGAACATTGTGAGATCTGTGTAATCCAACCAGGCTTTTTTTCCTCTGTCTTCTTTGGTTTCCAGGATGCCAGCAATCACCAGAAAAATAAGGCTTTTGAGTTCCAGTCAGAGAATGCTAGGAACCTGAAGGAAGCAGAGACCCTACTGAAGGATCTCTTTCTGGATGTAGATCGTGCCAAGAGGCTGAAACACCCTCAGGCTATTGAGATAGAGAAAGAGTGAGTACAGCAGGGTGGGCGGACTGGTGGTGTGGAGGTACTGAGCAATTGGGAATCCCCTCAGAATCTAGGCTGAGCTCCCGTCACTGTCACGATAGGTAGAGTCTCACCTTCTTCCCATAGATTTTAACTTTAAAATTAAGGCTCCTGCCAATATACTGTAAAGATAGTGGTGAGCAGGATGGCTGCCAGAGTGATCACCCAAAAGTGCTCGGTCTTATTTGGAGCCCTTGTAAAAGGTGCCAGAAAAGTGCAGAGCTAAAACATCGTCCCCCTCCCAGGTCAGATACACTTTTGCTCTGCCTTTCCTAAAATGAATGCCTTTCATTCAGACAATCAGAGTTGGATGTTCAAATGGGACAAGAACTTCAGTTGGCCTCTGGTACTTTGTTCCACCTGCGCCTCTCCAGACCTTCCAGGTGGAAATCAAGAGGCAAGACTTGTATTCTGGATGCAAAAGGGCAGTTTAATCTCTCTGCAGCTTCCTTTTTGTGTTGTAATTTATGAGACATCCCTGGAGATGGAGAGCACTTCGTTGCTGAAGGAGCCAGTGACCAAAGGGGAAAAAAAAGTAGCCTGGGTCTTACAGGTGAAATCCAGGACCCACAAACCCCACCTTGGTTCCTTCCCTTGCAAACTGACACAAAGACATAGAATCATAGAATCACCAGGTTGGAAAAGACCCACCGGATCATCGAGTCCAACCATTCCCACCAATCTCTAAACCACGTCCCTCAGCATGTGCCTTTTCTCCTTGGCAGCATCCAGCAGCTCCATGACCGTGTGACACAGCTGTGTGCAGAGTACCGGACCCTTTATGAACAACTGAACATCCCTGATGTGGGACCCAGGGTAGACTGGGCCAGGATCCTGGACCAAAAGATGGTAACAGCAGCTGGTTTTTAGATGTATCTCCCAATTCCTACAAGGCCAGATAGTGCCCGCTATTGCCTGTGGGGTTCTGCCAGCTGTCATGTGCTCAGCATCATGCAGGGACATTAGGGATGGTGGAAGTAACTCAGTTGCTCCGGATAGAAGGACTCTCCTCCAAATTCTTAAAACTCTCTGGAGGACCCTCTTGACTGAACCCTTCAGATTAAGGACTACTGTGAGGGGGGTGGTGGAGGGGGCAGGAAGAGATGCCCTGCTGTGGGATGAAAGGATGGAGAAGGTGATGTTTTCAAGGACTTCACAGCCCTGCGTCCTAGGGTTTCACACTGCAAGATCTTGGGTATATGCAGCTTCCCTGTTTAGAGTCAACTTGGTTTCCCTTGAAGGTTGGGTGGTAACTACACCCATCCACTGCACGGCACCAAGGGATCTGGCTCAGTTTAGGCTGGTCCACTGGGGGTTTGTGGCCTGGTTGTCTTTGCCCCTGTGCATAACTGGGGAAATATCAACCAACAGCAATCTCAGAAACAACAAGAAGTTCCCTTTTCTTCCTGGACTGATATCAGATACCAGATCTTGCCAGCACTCACTGGGATTTCTCCCTGAAAATAAAACCTTTTGCTTTAGTATCTGCCTAATTCCTCTTTCACAGAAACAAGTCAATGCGGGACAGTATGGTCCCAGCATGTCCGAACTGGAAAAGCAAATAGCTGAGCACAATATCCTCCAAAAGGAAATTGAAGCCTACGGCCTCCAGATCAAGAACCTTCACTCCAGGGTAAGGCACCCTCCAACCTCTCCTTGTTTCCTATCTGCTTTACTCAGGACCCTGTGGGCTCTGCTGGCTGCCTGGCCATGTGTCACCTCTGCACGGTGAATATTCACCCGTCCTCTGCAGAGGACATGGGGACACCTGAGCTTGGGCAGAACAGGCCATGCAGGGGCCAAGGAAGTGGTTCCTGAAACCCCTTTCCATAAATCAGCTCACCAGCATCCACCACGTGTCTTGGTAACAGCTTTTTTTTTGTCTTTCTTTTTGTTTTTCTCCCTTGGACTTGACTGTGTTGTAACCCAGGATGTGGCAGATCTAAAAAGCCAGTACAAGGACTTGCTGGTAAGCTTCTCAGTGGTTTTGTGGACAGATAGGGTCATTCAGCAGAATAACACCATCCCTGATGGAGAGCTGAGGGCAGGAGCTACCTCTGGTCTTGCAGGGTGAAGTCGTCCTTCCTTTTCTTCCCACATTGCCTTCCCATCTTGGAATGAGTGTTAACTGAGAGCACACTTGCTGCCCTCAGGGAACGCTGTGGGTGGGATCTGTGCCTTTCCTCTTTTGCAAATCATTGATCTGGAGCTGTCTATGTGCCTGTGAGCACAGGGTTATGGATGCAGCAGCAGGAAATCCCGTCCCAGCCCCTGGGCTGTTGCAAATGTTGAGGCTTGCGCTGATCCCTAACAAGGACTCCAGAGAGGAAACGAGCAGCTGGAGCAAAGCGTGTGGCCAGGAAGAAGAACCTGGGTTTAGCCAGCTGGGCCCGTAAGGGTTAATGCTGCAAAATGGCTTTTGTGAGAAAAATAGCAGAGCTGGGCCAGCTTTCAGACTGCCCGAGGCACCAGACCATACCCGAGATTCAGGTTAGACAGACATATCCTGTCTGCGAAGGAGAAAAAGGGAACCGCAGCCTCATCAGCTAAGAGCAAGTGGTGTGCAGATGTGCCGCTAAGATCTCTGGGAATCTCCTGGTGGATGTTCAGTGCGAATGGGGTCCTTGGAGGGGAGGGGGAAGAGAAAGGGACTCCTCAGCCTGCACACCAATGCTCTCTCTCCTGTGTGCATGGGCAGAAAGCCTCCATTTGGCGAGGGCAGAGCCTGGGCAGCCTGTACCACCACCTCCAAGGCTGCACCAAGGAATTGGGCTACCTGACGGACCAGCAGACCAGAATCCTGAAGCAGGACTGGAGTGACCAAATGATGGACGTCCAAAGCGTGCGTCGGGAGTACGAGGTGAGCAGCTGGGGCACAGCAGCGTGTCCCGCTGTTGAGGCAGGAGGTTTGCAGAGTGAATCCCAGCCTCCTGGATGTCCACCACCAGCCATGAGCCTGGTGCTTTTCTAGGGTAGCCCAGTAGCAGGGAGCACGGAAACAGAAGTGGAAGATGTGCTCTGGGTCCACCCTGGAGGATAAGCCGCTCTGTGTGTCACCTTCTGTCCCCTGAGCTGGCACATAGGATCATACGCTACAGAGCTACTGATGAGGCTCAGTGGTCAGAGGGGAGGAAAGGGCTCAGCATCATAGAATCATTGAATAATTTGGCTTGGGAGGGATCTTAAAGATCATCTGGTTCCAGCCCCTGTGCCATGGACAGGGACATCCCACTAGATCAGGGTGCCCCATCCAGCCTGGCAGCCACAACTTCCCTAGTCAACTTGTTCCAGTGCCTCACCACTTTCATGGTGAAGAAATTCTTTCTTATGTCTAGCCTAAACCTGCCTCTCTCCAGTTTATACCCATTCCCTCTTGTCCTGTCACTACAAGTCTTTGTGAACAGTCCCTCCCCAGCTTTCTTGTAGCTCCTTTCAGGTACTGGAAGGTTGCTACAAGATCTCCTCGGAACCTTCTTTTCTCCAGGCTGATCAAGCTCAACTCTCAGTCTGTCCTCGTATGGGAGGTGCTCGAACCCTGTGATCATCTTTGTAGCCCTCCTCTGGACCCATTCCAGCAGTTCCATATCCTTGTTATCTTGAAGATTCCAAAACTGGACACAATACTCTAGGTGAAGTCAGCCTCAGTGTCCAAACTACAAGACCCAGTGACTGCTGTATGTTGGGACCAGGAAGAAGAGAGGAATAATTGCTTAGGAAAATGCTCTTTGAATGACATCCCTGATGACCCAAGCATGTCTAATCTGTTTTCACTTTGCCTAGCCCCTTCTTTTTTTTAAAAAAGCAAACAAGGACATCTATGCTTTGAAAGACTTTTTTCTGCTACGTGAAGTTGGGTGGAGACTGCTGTGGGCTCACAACATGTTCCCACCGTCATGAAGTTTCTCTTTACCTTCAGGACTTCAAGTCCAATGAGCTGCTCAGACAGGAGGAGCTTGTGAACAATCTTCAGGATGATGGGGATAGAATGATAGAGCTGAAGCACCCAGCTGTCAAGCCTATCCAGGTAGGGAAAGAAGGTCTTCTAAATGCTGCAAGAGAACGAGAATGCGTTTCATAATTTGTCACTGCTGTGAAACTCCAGTGATGACACAGCGTGACCTCTCCTAGGTAAAACTGGCTCCCAGCCTCCAAGGTTGTATTTACAAGCCTGCAGATGCAGTGGCAAGCTGAGGTGGGCTCACAGCCACCTGCACCACTGGAGCTGAGACTCTTTGAGAAATGGGGGCGGCTCCATATGAACCAGGTCTTTGTGGAATAGTGTGCATGCTCAGGCTCAGCACCAGGCAGCACCTGGGCTTAGCTTTGCCTCTGCTCAGGATTGGTTTTACCTTCCCTCTGTTCTCCGGGACGGCTAGAGAAACTAGACTGCTGGTGGGGGAGGTGGGACTGGCTAGAGCCCACTGAGTCATGCTCTATCCCTCCACAGGCTCACCAGGAAGCCTTGAAGAATGAGTGGCAAAATTTCCTGAATCTCTGCATTTGCCAAGAGAGCCAGCTGAAAAGCCTGGAGACCTACAAGAAGGTGAAAAGCAGGGAACGAAGCATGGGCTATGGGTCAGGCCAGAGAGGGAAGAGAGACGACAAAGGGATGAGGACAGACGGTCCTTTGCTTGTACCTAGTCAGGTCACTGGGGGGGAACACCACTGAAAACAATCCTGTAGTGCTGCAGTGAAGGACTCACTCCCCGCTTCTCTCATCAGACCTGTTGCATTATCGTGCTAGCTTCGAGAAGAGGGGCAGGGGAGATTTTGCTCGATGTTGTTACCTGGGACTTGGTGGTTGATTAGGACTGTTTGCCTGTGGCTCAAGTGATGGAGAGTCCTTTTCCAAATACGTGCCCAGGTTGGTCTGTAGCATCTTGTGAGCCCCAGACAAGTTGTGGGAGAGATGCTGGGAACTGAGAGACACCAATGGACATGGAGGTAGTAATGTCCTTCCATCCTGACTGTTTTCCTACCCATACCAGTTCCAGGATGATGCTGAAGCTGTGAGCCACTCACTGAAGAAAATGAACTCTGACCTGGACACCAAATACAGCAAGTTCAACAAAGACAGCCCTGGGGTGGTGTCAGATCTGCTGCTTCAGCTGGAGGTTAGATCTTCGGGGCTGGTGGTACTACCCAGACTCAAGGGGCAGATAGATGTTACAGCCTCCCTAATAGGTAACAGCGGGAAGGGGAAGAGGTGGGTAAATAACCTTATTGGGACAGCTCGTCCCAGCTGTGCGCTAGGGAGAGCAAGCCCATGGATGCTGAGTCTTTGTAGCCCCAGAAGGTTCACTCTGCTCGTGCTGTGGTACAGAACCCTGGAAAAGCATTAGTCCCCATCACTGACGCACAGACAGGCCCTGGATTACCATCAGAGTAAAGGAGAAGTGCAGGGAGTAACTGCATGTTTTCCTAAGCTGGAGATGCATGGATTAGAGGACCTGCAGAGACCGTGAGCTGCTGGCATCCAAGCAGGGAGGAAAGGTCCTCCCATCTCCTTAGCACTCTCATGAGCCCAGGGCAAGGGAGGGAGTAAAGGAATCTGACCTCAGGGCTGAGATGCAGATAGGAAAGCAACCTCTGCCCAGAAGAGAGGGAGGGGACGCATTCAGCATGTTATCTTCCCATGTATGTAACACTTCTCATTCCCAAGGGGTGCTGGGTTCTTGGTACCTTCTGACATTGGAATGTGGCCACCTCTTGGCAAGTGTCTCTCCCATTTATGAGAATAATTCCTCCAGGTGATTTAATGTGGCAGCGTGAGATCACCTAAGGCTAACTCAGGCTGTGCCTTCAAGGGCAGATCCGCCATGAGCAAAGGAAAGCAAGGAAAGTGTTGATCATGAAAAGGGGAAGAAGAGACATGGAAAGGTCGAAAGTGGAGAAACCCTTGACTTCATTCCAACAGCGGCCACACAAGGATGGACTACAGGCCCCAACATACCCCATGTAGTGTGACCCTCCCCTTGCTTCTCATCCTAGTCTGGTCACAACCACTGTCTTCCCTGTTTTGTCTAGAATGAGGAGAAGGCAGTGAAGCAGGCAGAAAAGAGCATTGCTGACCTGAAGAGAAGGAGCAAAGAGATCAGTCCACTGAAACTGCGCAGGATGTGTCCCTCTCAGACCCTGACCTTGGACACCCTCTGCGACTGGGATGCCGGGGAGGTGAGGACCGGACTAGCAGTACCCTCAGAAGAGCCAGGCAACTGGATTCTTTTTTTGGCTGCTCCAGATCTTGGCTGCTTGGTGGGAGGAACTAACCCTGTGCCAGGAAACCAAACTTTTCACTGAGTTTTGTGTCTTTGTCCCAGGTGCAACTGACCAGAGGGGACAAGTACACTCTGAAGGACAACAGCAACCCAGAGATGTGGGTGGTGCTCAGTAGCACTGGTGTTGCCCAGGAGGCACCTTCTGCTTGCTTCTCCATCCCTCCACCAGATCCCGAGTCTATAGACAAGGTCAACAAGTGAGTCTGCGGTGGAGAACCTGACCCAGGGAGACGTTTAGACTTGCTCTTAGGTTGTAGCCAGCCTGAATGCCTCAGCTGCAGAGAAATAGCAGCTGGGAACAGACCTCTTGACTGTCTAGTGCAAAATCCTTCCTGGGGAGGGGTTGTTCCTTGCACCCAAGTATCTCATCCAGGTTCCTGCCATTCCTCGACAGCGGTGCATGCTGCACAGACCTTGCTGTCAAAGAGTTTTCTGGCAGTCAGGCTTGATTTCTTCACTCAAACATGTGACTGGCATAGGTTTGACTAAACTCATTGCAGAATCAGTCTGGAGCTTGGGACTTGCCAAACAGGATGGAGTTATCTGTGGTAACTCCTCTCAGCCAGCCCCAGCTGGAGACTGAGAAATGTTCCTTGAACCACCGCACGGTCTGCAGCCTGGCTGCTCATTCCGCTTCTGTGGTTCCCAGAGGATGGAGTGGTGGTGCAGAGAGCTTTGCCATTACCTTTTTAATCATGTCCACAGGTGCTTAGGTGAATCAGTGCTGCTCAAGTTCTGTGGAAACGCCCACAGCCTAGATTCAGAGTTACTCAGACATGTCCTTTATGGGAGTTTGGCTCCCCAGTCAGGTGGGATGCTTACTTCACTGTGCTGGTCTCCTGAGTGTGTATCACTCTGCACACATCCCAGATTACTGAATCATTTAGATTTCTGAGTTTGAATGTTTTAAAACCAAAAAGAAAGTTTGTAATTTCCTCCTGCATAATGGCTCTGTTACACTTGCCTTTTTTTAGGCTCCACCTGGCAGCTTGTTTAATTTCCCGGTGTTTGCTGCCTTCCTCCATACAAAATATTTGTCTTGATTTTATTTCCCAGCCTGTTCCACCACTCAGTCCCTTTGTCCTTGTGCTGCAGAGGGACAACAGCCAGGCAAGCTGGGATATACTGGTTTGGGGTTGCAGTGTTTAGCTGGAGTGGTCTGGAGCAGGGATGTGAACTAGCCTCATCCTTCAAAGGCTAATCCTCTTGGTCCCATCAGTCTTTTCTCACACAGAGATGTTTTTGGTCCTTCCACCTCTTGCTGATCTCAGCTGTAGTTTCATTAGTAGGGAAGCGTTGTTACAAAGGAGACTTGGTGTTTCTAGTGCAGCAGCCATGGAAGCAGCTACTTGCACTTGCTTCCTGCAAAGATGCTGAGCGCTGCAGTGATAGGAAATCAGTTTCCAGCTTTGGTAGCTTCTGGCAAGAGTTGAAAACACTGGATCCATTTGGAGAAAACAGCTGCTCTTGTTGCTACTCCCTTTGCTAAGGGGCATCTCTGAGTTACAACAGGTTGCAGACTCCCAGCCTGCCCTGTCTTTGGGGACATTGTCCTGCACCTTTGGGGACATCTTCCCCAGCAGAGGCATGAAGCAGCTCCCAGGCTGGGCTCTGCTGAGGTTTGCTTAGCACAGAGGTTTCGTGTCCTGCTGGCTGATGCTGCTCCTTTCTGTTCACAGGCTGGAAGGGGAACTGAACACAGTGAAGCAGAAGCGAGAAGCGGTTCAGAACACCCTGAGACGCAGCCACAAGGAGCAGGTTCAACCCAGCCAACAGGGTATGGCAGCTGGTTACTCACCCCCCCCTCCAAAGCAACCCTTGCAGAGCTCCCAGACCCAGGCAGGCAGAGGAATCTGTGAGTGGGCATGAAGATACCTTCTGCTCTGCAGAAAAGAACAGCTGATGGTATAACCTGACGCCTGCAGCTACTCACTGCGTTAACTTGGTCAACTCACTTAAAATGTTGCCCTTCTCAGACCTCTGACATTGACCTCCAATTCCTTCAACAGTTCCCGAGTATTTAGGGCTGTTGGGAGAGTGGGGGGATGGGGGATAGGGGATGGTGCCTAACCAGATGCCTTAATTTAACTTTCTTTGGGATCTAAGCCCCTTGCAATTCCCTTCCATAACTAGGGCCTGTAGAATAAGCAGGCAGCCGTGGCTATATCCCAACCCCTGGCTGGCTGTATTACTCCCACAGCTACAGTTCAAAGCTCCCACAGAAGCTGAGCAGCGATGTCTGTCATGGTAGCACGTGGCTGTCCCTGTCCCTTCTTCGCCTTGAGCTCTGGCTGGCCAGGGCAGACCTAAACCCATTTTCCTTAGGCTTTGCTGTGGGTGGGCATGCATTTGTGCATGATGCTCTGCAGATCAGAGGTGTTAACTGAATTGTTTATGGTCGCATTAAAACCCCATGCGCAGAAGAAGCCTGCGTGTGCTTTGGAACTGCAAACGCAAAGAGCAGAGCTTTGAAGCAAGGCATGAGAGGGATTTGGAGCTGTAGGGACCATGAATGGTAGAGAGTGGGGAAAGAGCTCCGCACCAAGGCTGGGATGGCAGATGAGAAATGGGGATTAAACTAATCCGTGTCTTGCTGCAGCTCTGCCCAGGAGCTCCCCTGCAGTCCAGGATGATCCCCAAGCTGACCGGCTTCTTGGTAGCCTGGATCGTGCTGGCAAGGATCTGGTTCAGGTAGAGAAGGAGGTATTGAGCCGAGTGAGGTCTCCGGTGAACTACAGTGACCCCATAGATGACCTTGCCAGGAGGATCAAACACCAGCAGGTGAGTGCTGCTGTCAGTGGTCGGAGCAAGATGAGTTTGGTAGCACTGTGTTCTTGTCCCAAAACAGAGCTGACATAGGAATTACACAGGAGATGGCAGCCTATGCTTCAAAGGAGAAACCTGTGTTGCAGTTGCAAGGGTTTCAGGTTGACTTGAGCCCTTGAAATGGGACAGGCTAAGCCAAATCCTAGAGAAATGCAGGCTCTTCCAACGCTTGGCTCTGTAGCAATTGTTTCAGAACTGTGGACCTGACAGCAACCTTGAGGAATCCTCAGCTTTATTGTGTGGGTGCTGCCACCCTTCACTCTTCTCTGTAGCATGAAAGACAACAAGACAGAGGGAATGAATCCAAGGACCATCTCTGGCTCACCTAATGGGGAGTACAGATTGGCAGATGCGAGGGAGACAGAAGAGGCAGTGACCCAGAGCTCCACTGCTTTCCTCTGGGATAAGGTCTGAGTCTGTAGTAGTTTAGCTTGTTACATCTTCATCTGTGGGTATTTATCCGTCCCCAGCAGAAGGATGGACTCAGGCAGGTAAGTTCCTTCCATCTTTGTCTGTTCTGATCTCTTTCCCACGCCCCGGCATTGCCAGACAGCCACAGTCTGGATGGGTCTGTGCCTCAAGGGCCAGCACCTCTTGAGAGGGATACCGCACCCTTAGCCCCACAGCAAAATCCACCCCAGAGGGAGACATGTTTTCACAACAACACTGTTATGGCTGTGTTGAGTGACTCTGCTCCCATCTGCTATGCCAGGAAACAACAAAGAAACTTGAGAACCTGGGGGCAGCCAAGGATGCCTTGCAGAAGGAGTGTGAGACCTACCTCTCCAAGAAACCCAGCAGTACCTCAGCTTCCCAGCTCCCTGTCACACTGAATGCCCTCAGGAGCAAATACAATGATGTCAATATGCTTTCCAACCTGTACAATGAGAAGTGAGTAATAACGGCAAGGTCTAGTGGGAATGAGGGAGGGAAGTCCTTGCACAGAGGTGTCAGCACAAAAGCATGAGAGAAAATACGTTTGATCTATGTGAGCATTGGTTGAGGTCCATCTAGCCCAGGGCAGGTTGGAGATCTTTCATCCACCATCAAAGGCACCTCTGAAGGAGTTCCCGTATGTGGTCTGTGGTCAGATTCCTCCGCTGTGGAAAGTCCACCACAATGGACGTGTGTCCCAGCGATGCTGCGTGCGACGAAACACAATGTATCTGGCAGCACAACAGGGTTATGAATGCATATTGCTTGTCCTCTGCCATGCTGAAGAAGATCTGATGTTAAATAAGACATGCAAAATCAGAGAGAAAAAGGGAAGAACGGGGTCTTCCGTAGCTAACCTTGTCCTGTCTTTACCTTCCCCAGGGCTAAGGCTGCCCTGAACTTGGAGACTCAGATTGAGAACACAGACAAGATCATCAACACGTTTGAGGCCAAGCTGGCTCAGGATAGCATCATTCCTGCATCCCCCAACGCCCTGCAGGACCGGGCCAACGATTTGCAAGTAGGAGAACAACAGGCCCTTTGTTAGGGAAGGGAGATCTCTGAGCTCAGGTAGCAATGGTGGGGAGAGTTGGACTTCACTTATTAGAGCAATCTGAGGCACCAATGATGAAGCTTTCTAAGGATTTGTTCCTTGAAAAATGTATATTGGTGATGTAGGTTTACTTGAACTCTCTACCTAGCAGAAAGTTCTGTCCCTCCCAGGGTACCTTTGTGATCCCTAAAATATACAAACCTCTTAGCATCTGAATTCTGTTGCTCTGCCACACACCTACCCGCATTCCTTCCTGCTCCTGTTCTCCCTGACACCATCAATAGCTCTCGCCCTTGGCTGGCAGTGACCCTTTTTCCCCTTCCCCAGAAATTCTCACTTCTGCTCCATGTGCCATCCAGCCCACCTTGCTTCCCACCTTCTTTACTGAACAAGTTTCTCTGCCACGTCTCTTCCACACTGCACGTCTATTTTGAAGAGACTGACTAGCCCCTGGGTGTCATGCAGTTAGTAGCAGGGTTAGGGAGTATCTCTGGTTGGTCCGTCAACTGGTGCAAACCCAGAGGTGTCCTTTTCCCCTACAGAAGATGAAGCGGGACCTGGTGGCCCAGGAGGATTGTGTGCTAAAATTGAACAGGGGCCTCAAGGATGCTGAGCACAGCTGCAGCGCTGTGCAGAATAACTTCCAGGAGTACTGCCCTGACCTGCCCCGGCAGAAGCGAGAGGTGCAGCTCCTTAATGATCGCTACCATGCTGTTGCAGACCAGCTGGATCAGCGGTGAGGAACTATGGTACCATTTCTTCTCCTCTTGGCTAACAGACTGGCATTCGTCAGAGTCCCAAGTCTGTGTTCTTCATTGCAGGACCCTGATCCTGACCACTGCTGTAATACTGGGGACTAGGTCTGTCCTGCTGTGCAGCTGTCGCCGTCCTGTGCACAGTACAGACTGCGAGCTTCCAAATCACTGCAAGGGAGGTGGTCTGAATTATCTGTCTGCTGAGTCTGCCTGACCCAGTGACACTATCTAGGGAGACCCTGGTGCTCAACACTTCTTACAGGCGTTGCTGTTGTCTGCCTTTTTCCTTATCTCAGAAGTTGTTTGTGCTGCAGTAACAAACCTGATGCACACAGAGTTGTGTTCCCCAGCCAGAAACCAGTCATCAACCCCTTGTTTTTGTTATCCTGGTGTTCGTTGTGGTGACATTCTCACTGTAGTGTCTTTTTAGGAACTTGCACCTGAATCTTTGCCCTTCCTCTTAATGTTCTTTTTTACCTTTGTGCTGTGCAGAGAGAAGACCCTCAGAAATATCATCCTCACCTACCAGCAGTTCCAAAACTCCAATGAGAACCTGATGTTCTGGATGAACAACCTACCTAAACACCAAGTGAAGACCACTGATGGGCCAAGCCAGATCAATTACAAGCTGCAGGCACAGAAGGTGTGTTCCAGGGCAAGCGTCATAACCTGAAATGTTACAGGGGTGGGGGAGTTTGCTTGTGAACACTGTACAAAATAGTACCAACCAGCTCTGAGTGCTCCATTCATCACAGTGAATGAACTAGATCAAGGAGACAAGGATTGCTACCCACAGGTGATCACCCAGATCCTGAAAGTTTACACCTTGGACTGAGGTGTTGCATTTGGGTCCTGCACCTGACTAGCTCAGATGATGAGATGTGGGGGTCACTGTGCTGGATGGTATTTACCTCATAGGTGATGAGTCAGTGTGGCAGGTGTTGGGCAAGCGAGAGCCAGAGTCTCTTCCTAAATGTTTTCCTGTTCCCACCATTCACTTCAGTACTGACCTGAGACCTAGCTTTACTGAGTTTCTATATTTCAACCTGTCCTTAACATCATGTATCTCTCCTGCAGAGGCTGGTGGAAGAGATCGAAAGCAAGGAGCCTGAGAAGAATGTAGTGGTCAGACTATCCCAGAACATGCAGTCCACACTAAATGTATGGTACTCCCGTGCAGCACCCCCTTAACATCTCACCGAAGAGATCCCAACTGATTATCCTGTTTCTTCTCTTAACAGGATTATGAACTCCAAGCAGGCAAATACAGCTCGTCTCTGGATCCTACCCTGACTGACTTTGCTGCAAAGAGGCTGCGTGTGACCCCCCTGCAAGAAAGCATCCAGGCCCAGGTAAAACATTAAGATGAAGACATGGAAGCTGTTGTCTAGCTTCTTACCCAAGTCCCATATGCTCTGCAAGGCCTTAATCCACTTTCGCAGCCATGGGTGATCATGGTCCTAATCCCAAGGACTAACGCCATCAGGGATCTCTTTGTCTGTGGGGAAAGCAGTACATGAGATCCAGAACTAGGGCTGCGAGTGGTACCTTTGGTTGAGATGGTGCCTCCTTACCATGCTGGGTGTGAGGATAAAACTGGCAGGGTAGGGGTGTGAGCTTGTTGAGTCACCTCTTGGTGTAGGGGAATTTGATGTTCTTCTCCAAACCTTTTTCTTTATTAATTTTTATGCATTTGTGGCCAACAAAAACATCAATTGTTACTGTTCTGCCAGATCTCCCTTGAGATTTGAGCATGACTTGATATTTTAATATTGAACAGATCTTTGTGTGGAAACAGATCTGTTTCCAGAAAAATCCAATACATTTTCTAGGAGTGGATTTAGAGGAGGCCTTCAAACTTTTGTTTTGTTTGTTGTGTCGTGTTTTCTCCAAATCTGGGGACCTGTTTTAGGAGGGAATTAAGGTCTGACTTTCACCTACCAGGGCAGAGCAGGTAGTGGGGACAGGATGGAGCCAGAGCTCCTGAGGGCTCCTCCTGCTTACACCCCAGTTTCCTCACCTCACCTTGGGCTGTTTGCTCTCTGCCATCTGTGTGTGGCCAGAGGGGAATTTGGAAGTCTGGACCCCGTGCAAGCTAGCAGGCCTCTAAGAGGCGTTCAGATAAAGGGGACAGGATCTCCTGCAGGAGCCCTTGGACTCTGTCTCTGCTTCTCTAGAAAGTCAGATGTGAAGATGCTCATCCCTGGAATAGAGCTGTGCACAAAGTGCATCCAGCTGAAAGGAGGGGTGAGAGAGTGCTCCACCCAACAGGGTTGTGTCAAAGTGACAGGGACACGGCTCTCATTGCTGTTTCTGTTTCAGGAAAATGATGTAACCAAGCTCTACATGGAGCTGGCAGCAGAAAACAAACAGCAGCTCAGCCGGCTAGAGTTCGCCAAGAAGATTGTTGAGAAGGTACCAACTAACAGCTCATGACAAGACCGGGGTTTGAAACAATAGTTCCACAGCTGTCAGCCATCTGCTAAGCCTGGGATCCCTGCACCCCTCCCCAGGTGTCCATATCCAGGTGTGAGGAAGGGCAGGAATTGAAACCTCTGTTAGAATAAGACCACGAGTAATGATAGTTTCACTGACGCTGATCTTAGGTTGTGACACCCACTGCCTCTGCGTGCCCTCAGCTGTGTCTGCTGGAGCTCTAGATTATGCTTGGAAAAAATGGTTGAGTTAGAGCTCTGAAATCTTGTTCTCCCCTATATTCGGTTAGTATTGGCAGACAGGATGTGACTGGAATTTAGTGCTCACAACTTTCTAGAAATAATTCAAAGCAACAGGACTTCCATACCTCTGGTCTGGATGGCTTTCAGTCTGTGTGCTCAGGAAGGACCAGAGATTAATCTGGTGAGCTCTGTGATGCTACCAGAAACCAGTTGTGCAACAGAGCCAGGACGTGTTACCCTCCTCCTGCTGCAGATACCAGAAAGCAGCACAAAGCACCTCTGTGGGCTGCTTCAACTCCTCCCTGACAAGGGTGAGACACCAAGCTGCTTGCTTGAGATGGTGGGAATATGTCCTCCTCTGCTGTTTACAGACAATGTTAATTGGAAGGTCCCTGGGGCTTCTGTATTGGTTCTGTCTCCTGCCCTGCCTTGGTAGGAAAAGGCCTCTGCACCAGATTCAAAAGGAATCTTGTTTCCCTGCCTTTAAAAAACAAAAAAAAGAAATGGTTTTGTTTTTCCTCTGCAGAAGGAAGTGCATGAGGACATCGAGGCTGCGCGTGAGCAAACCCAGCAATCTGAAAACAAAGCCAGAGCAAGCAGGGAATCTGAGGGGTTGAAATTGCAGCTGGAGGAGGAAAGGAGGAAAGTGGCCAAGGTTGAAGAGGACCTGGAGGAACACAGAAACAAGCTGCTGATGTTGAAGACTCAGAAGCCCATTGAAAGAGTGGAAGAAAAGGAGGTGATAGAATATTACAGAGACCCGCAGGTGGAGAGCAACCTCTCTAAGGTGGCACAGCAGATCAAAGAGGAAGGCAAAAAGAGGCAGAGCCTGCAAGACGACATTGAAGTGATGAGCCGGAAGCTTGCCCAGATGGAGAGTGAGAAGAAGGTGGCTCCTGCCCAACTCCTCACCAAAGAGATCACAAAAATTGAGAAAGATCCAAGCCTGGAAAGCCAAGCAGCCAGTCTTCGTCAAGAGATCAAACATCTTCAGGAGGAAAGCATAGCTGCTGCTTCTGAGCTTGAGCAGCTTAAGAGAGAGCTGTACATGCTGGAGCAAAAGCAGCCCAATATCCGAGAGAAAGTGGTGGTGAAAGAGCTGATCAAACTGGAGAAAAACCCAGAAATGTTGAAGTCTGTTAGGACCCTGCAGCTACAAATTGATGAGGAATCCTTCAAGAGGACGTCTGCAGAAGAAGCAATAATGAAAGTGAAGAACAAGATTGAGGAGATGGAAAGACTAATTGAAACGGCAGAACCCAAAATTATTGTTAAGGAGGTAAAGCAGGTAGAGCAGGACCCAGAGTTATTGAGAGAATCTTCCAAGCTTAAAGCTCTGATTGAAGAAGAGAGGAGCAGAAACCTGATGCTTACGGGTGAACTAGGAGAGCTGCAAAGCCAGTACAGTATTGCAGAAAAGCAAAAACCAAGGGTAGAGGTTAAAGAGAGGGTCAATGAGGTCTTCCTAGTGGATCCTGAAACAGAGCGGCAAATTGAACACCTGAAAAAGGAGCTGCAGGAAGTTACTCTGAAAAGGACAAAGATCGAAAGTGAAGTGGAAGAGGCCTTAGCAGAGCTCAACGTCCTCAGGTCACAGAAACCAGTGGTGGAGTTCAAGGAGGTCATAGAGGAGGTGGTGAAACATGAGAAGAGTCCAGAGATTCTTAGAGAAATTGACAGGCTGAAGCAACAGCTCAATGAACTGGTGAACACTAATGGCAGGACCCAAGAACAGCTCATTAGGCTGCAGGGTGAACGGGATGAATGGAAGAGAGAGAGATCCAAGGTGGAAACCAAGCTAGTCAACAAGGAAGTAATCCGATATGAGAATGATCCGCTCTTGGAAAAAGAAGCTGAGCGCCTCCGTCAAGAGGTACGTACCATGTCTCAAAAGAGGAGAGCTGCAGAGGACGCAATCTATGACTTGCAGAATAAATACATGCTGCTGGAGAGGCGAAAGCCAGAGGAAAAGGTTGTTGTCCAGGAGGTGATACTGACTCAAAAGGACCCAAAGCTCCGAGATGAGCACAGTCGGCTGCGGCGGAGTCTGGATGAGGAGGTAAGCAACAAACGTCGTCTGGAACGTGAGGTGCAACAGTTTCGTGCACTGGTGGAAGAGCAAGAGAAGTTGCTCAACTTTCAAGAGGATCGAAGCAAGAGGCTTGCGCTGGAGAAGGAGATGAGGCAAATTACGTTGAGAATAAAGGAGCTGGAGGAGAGCCCAGCCCCAGTGCAAGAAAAGATCATTATGGAAGAAGTGGTCAAGTTGGAGAAGGATCCAGTCCTAGAACAGTCTGCCAGCAACCTGCGTTTGGAGCTGGACCGCGAGAAGACAGAGGTGCTGAACTTGCAGAGAGAATGCAAGAACCTGCAGATGCAAGTTGATGTCCTGCAGAAAACGAAATCCCAGGAGAAGACCATCTACAAGGAGGTGATTCGAGTGGAAAAGGACAGAGCGCTGGAGAGTGAACGTGCACGCATCTGGGAGCTGCTGAACAGGGAAAGAGGAGCCAAGCAAAAGGCGGAAGAGGAGGTACGGCGGCTCAGGGAGAAGATTGAGAGGGCTGAAGGCATGAAGAGGACATGGGCTCGTGAAGAGTCAGAGCTACAGAAAGCCAGGAACCTGGCCATTCAGGAGAGAGACAATTTGGAGAACGAACTGCAGGAGTTGGAGAGGCAGAAGCAGCAGAAAGTCCTCTTCCTTCGGGAGGAGTCCAAACTGCTCAACCAACGGACTGAGAATGACAGGCAGAAGAAGAAGCAGCTGGAACATGAGGTTTCCTTGCTGGAGGCAGACATCCTTAGGGAGAAGGACCAGATCTACAACAAGGAGAGGTTCATTCGAGATCTCCAGTCCAGGGTAAATCGTGAAGAAATCAATCACGAGACCCAGATGAGAGAAACAAACCTCTCCACTAAGATCTCCATCTTAGACCCCGAGACAGGGAAGGACATGTCCCCTTATGAGGCCTATAAGAGAGGTATTATAGACAGAGGCCAGTACATCCAGCTACAAGAGCTGGAATGTGACTGGGAGGAAGTCACCACTCTGGGCCCAAATGGGGAGGTCTCAGTTCTCCTCGACAAGAAAAGTGGGAAGCAGTACTCCATCGATGATGCTCTAAGGCTGAGGAGGATCACAAAGGAGGAATACCAGCTGTACCGGGATGGCAAGATTCCCATCTCTGAATTTGCCTTGCTTGTGGCTGGGGAATCCAAGCCTTCTCCATCTCTCTCTATTGGATCCATCATTTCCAAATCCCCACTTTCATCACCTACCACCCACCAGCCCCAAAGCTTCTTCCCCCCAGCCTCGCAGAAAGGCTTCTATGATGAAACATCCCCCATTGCTGGGGTGTATGACACCACCACCGAAACCAAGTACAACATCAAGACCGCCGTTGCGAGGAAGCTGCTTGATCCCATGACAGCTCAGAAGCTCCTGGAAGCCCAGGCTGCTACAGGGGGCATCATAGACCTCATTTCTCGGGACCGGTTCTCTGTTCACAAAGCAATCGAGAGGGGTCTGATTGACAGGACCTACATGCAGAGGCTGCTCAATGCCCAGAAAGCTTTCACAGGGATTGAGGACCCGGTGACCAAGCGAAGGCTGTCGGTGGGGGAAGCGGTTCAGAAGGGATGGATGACCAAGGACAGCGCTTTCCCCTACCTGGAGGTCCAGCATCTAACTGGAGGGCTCATTGATCCCAAGAAAACTGGTCGCATCCCTGTGCTGGAAGCTGCCCAGACAGGGATGATAACAGGCGACCTGGCCAACAGGCTCCAGGATGAGTCCAACTATGAAAAAGATCTCACTGACCCCATCACTAAAGAGAAGATAAATTACAAGGAGGCCATGGCTCTCTGCCAGAAGGATTCACTGAGCAGCTTCCTGCTGCTCCCAGCCATGTCAGAGGGGTATCAGCGATACCACCAGGCAAGTCGTTCCCCCAAGCTCTCCCGGTTCAGGCACTGAATGGATTCAGGCGTGTGCTGGATCTGGTTCCTTCAGTTCATCTCTTCAAAACACTTCTCCCCATGGAGACAGCAGTGACCGCAGAAACGGAGCATCTAGCATTTAGGGCTGCATACTCTTCTATTTTAGCTATCTCTACTTCCTAACACAGCTTGATTGTGGGAGGAAGAGTGTGTGAGCATTGTAAGGCCCTGACTCACCAGGGTCCCCACAGGCCCATGGGTGATGTGGTGACAGCAAAACAGGGTGAATTGTGAGAACTCCACTGGCAGGAGGTTAAATGTGGTTACACCCAGCAAGGGTGTTTTCCAGTTGGGTCATTCTTCTGCATGCAATAAACGTAGAAAGTGTGTGTCTATGGCTGTGTTGTCTCTGCAGTCTGAGGCTGCAAAGTGGCTGAAGGCATGGCTAATCCTCCCCCTGACCCTGAGCTTGCAGGTCAATCTACAAAGGATTTGCACCCTTGTTATTTGGACACCTCTGAAAGAGGGACTTTGTCACCAAAGGGTGCAGTTCCATGTTTTGTTTGATCCAGTCTTAGTGCAGACAGCTACTAAATGGAGTGGGCCCCCTCATGCCCTCCCCCCCCTGGCTGGTCTGAACCAGCAGTGAGGGCTGGAGCTGGGTTATGATGGACCAGAGGATATATCAGAAGAGAAGCCCCGGCTTGACGTCCTGCCAGGGCAAGCCCAACAGCTCTTAGAGCACATGAACACGGCCAGGTAAGGATCACATCCTAGTGTCACCAAGAAGCTCTGGATCAGCACAGTTCCCAGCAGTCAGGTCCCAGCTCTCCAAAGCTGTGGGTGCAGCCTTGCCTTGCTTGTGTTTCACTCCCCTGGGCTGGCTGAAAGCAGGAAGGCTCCATCAGCAATCACTTGCTCCTGCCAAGAACTTGGGCTGGGAAGGGTGAAAAGAAGAGTACGGGAGATAACGAAGGGAGAAGAGCTCTGTGAGAAAAAGGACCAGCCAGACTGTCCTGTGTCATGAGCCTGCTGGGCTGCGCCAGACAATAAACACTGAGGTTTCTTAACAAATTACAAACCTTTATTTTTTTTTCTACACTGAAACAAAAAAAAAAGATGTCCAAACCACACCAACAGTTGGTGACAATTCTCCAAACATCTGAACAGCAGAAAAACTTTCAGCACTAGAAAGTGAAGGAAACAGCAGTGCATCTGGACCGACGGTGGAAAGTCAGTGTTCTGGCTCTTTACTCTTTACAGCCACGTGAAACAGGTGCCTCGTGCTAACTAGATCTTTTGGCTTCTTAGTCCCAGCTCAGGCACAGATTAAGACACCCCTTCATCTCATGAAACAGCTCTGTTAAATGGTTCAGATTGAGCAACTTGTCCAGTGCCAACAAGCCCAGTCTTTGGTAACAACAGCAAAGGGTTGAGCAAGAAGCTGCCCAAAGTGGAGCTCCAGCATGCTCTGCTGTCAGAAAGTGCCAAGGACAGACCTGGGAACGCTGCATGGCCAGAGAGACAGACAGACATTGCTGTGTGTCACCTTAGTTTCCTGACTGTTCCAGAACAAACCTCTGAAAGATGCTATCTCATCTACAGTTTTTAGTGTCTTATACTGAGAAACACCCCCCACCCTTTTAAACATGACCTCTTTGAAACAGCTCTGCTGGCTGTAAGGGAGACAAACTCACCCTCAGCAACAGGCTGAGGGTCTCTAAATGCAAGAATGTTCCCTTCTGGGGTCCTCAGAAGAAGAGAGACACTGGGTCCTAACCAACCCCCCACTAAGTGCCCCAAACCAGGTCTGCACTGCTACCTGGAGGTGCAAGAGCATGGGAAGAGCTGGGTCTTCTCATTTGTAGTGTTTCTGCAGCACATGTTGCTCTTCAGAGCTCCGAGAGCTTCTCCAGAAGTACTGGTGATCGAGGGCTGCCTTGGCTGAGATACGCTTGCTAGGGTCGTACAGGAGCAATTGCTGCCAAGAGGAAAATACAGGAGATTTAAGCTTTCAAAAACCAAATGACCAGGTATTGGTCCTGCCTTTTCCCCTCTCTGGGCTTCAAGAGCAACACACAGCTGAAGGTATCATGGGGAGAATCATCCCGTCTGTCACTGAGTCTTGCTCTGAGCTCTCACTCACCACCAGTAAGTCTCTGCCATCTCGATCTAAGTTGGGAACAATTTCCTTTATCTCCTTCCTTGTCCATTGGGGAAAGTCCTTCTTGTAGTCAGGCAGCTGGGTCACCCCAGGCCAGGTCGCCTCAGTGGGAGTACCCAGGGTGCGAAAGATCCTGAAGAGCTGGTCAATCTCAGAGTCCCCTGGAAACAGTACCTTCCTAGTCACCTGATGGGAGCAAAAACCAAAGCCAGTTCACACGTTTCCACCAGCTCTATCCCCTATTTCCTGCTGCAAGCAACTCTTCGTCCTGGTAGATGCGAACAACTGCACAGACCAGGGTAGCTACAATGCAGTGGTTTGGCCAGGCAGTGGCTGGGAAAGCCAGGGGTGTCTGCTTGCCTCCAGCTCCTCTCCCATGGGACTGTGCTCCCCTGAGGCTGTCCTCTTTCATCCAGTCCCTTATCCTTCTTTGCCGCCAGCTTCCTAGCACCAGCTCTTCCAGGCTAGTTCCCTCCCCACCTACTTACCCAAGATCTGCTGAGCTGTAGCTTGGGGGCTTTGGGAGCTAGGGATAAGCTGTTACGCTGCATGGATAACAAGAGTTCTTCAAAGAGGAGTATGGAGCCCTAGAAGGCCACTCTGCTGTGCTATGAAGTGCTAGTCCTCTGAAAGCCACTGCAGGGACACTTGCACAAGCCATCTCCTCCCAGGATCAAAACGCTGCAGCAACAAGACTGAAGTTGTGCCTTCCAGAGGGAGAGGAGTCATATTCCCACATACCTGGAACTGTAGCTGTACTGCAGAGGCTTCTTTGCCTTCTGCCAGGGCCTGGGAGGTGGCAGATTGCCTTTTGAGTCCACAGCTGAGGATCAGCTACCCCTCAGGGTGGACTTTCTGTAATATACATACCAACATGATGGGACCACAGCTGTTCTGCATCTTGTCCCTCCCTCCCCACTTCCCTGTGCAGCTGCATCCCGGCCCCTTGCTCATGGAAGACACTACTTCAATCCATTTTACCATTTCTGCAAAGATGCAGCCGATGCTCCAGATATCCACAGCAGTCGAGTAGTGTTTGCATCTCAGCAGTATTTCAGGGGCTCGATACCACAGAGTGACCACCTGGCAAGGAACCAATGAGCACATTTCCCTGGGTGAAATGAGAGAATGGGGTCCTCTCTTCACAGCTTGAATGCAGTGACTGAGTCTAAGCAATACCTCATGAGTGTATGTGCGCAGGGGTACTCCGAAAGTTCTTGCCAGTCCAAAATCAGCGAGCTTGATTGCTCCTGCTTCATTAATGAGCAAGTTCTGTGGCTTCAAGTCCCTGTGGATGACTCCGTGCGAGTGGCAGAACCTCACACCCTGCAGCAGCTGGAAAAGATATTTCTAAGGAGAGAAGACGTTTCAGACAATTAACCACTTTGAAAGATGGATCACGTGAACTGACACATTTTGGATCATTTGCAGACCCAAATGGGAAAAAAAAAGACCTCACTATATGGCAACACCAGGATTGTGGGCCACTGCTCAGAGATGCACACAAACTACTCTTTCCCTGCATGGGGACAGAGAGACTCCAGTCCAAGTAGTGGCAGTCCCTTCCACCCACACATTACTCTGAACAAAGGCACTGAGCAATAGATCCCTCAGTTGTCCTCTTAACAGTAGTTTGTTCTACAGCAAGATTGGCTGAAGATCCTGGAAGCAGCTGGGAAACAATGTGCTGAGCAACACTGCCAGGAGGTTTTCCCAGCTGTAATGCTTGAGACCTCAGAGGCTGAATGCCTCCAGCCAAGGAGGAATCTCTTCCAAACGCAGTCTGGATAAGAGCAGCTCAGCGCTGGCTCTGCCCAGCAGAAGGCAGCAAGGACACGTGGTCTGTGCCCTGCAGATGAGCACTACTTCCACACTGTACCTTGACTAAGCTTAAAGGAAGCTCTCCGATCGGAGATGAGTCCATGTGTTTCTTCAGGTCCTGATTCAGGTACTCAAACACCATATAGAGCTTCTTCTGGCTATGCACAACGTCCAGAAGACTGCAAAAGAATCACAAGCAATCCTTTCAGTACCTTTGTGTAGGAATCCATGCTATGCAAGAGTGTTAGTTTCTTATGGAATGTGTGGGAAGACCTTCTCCAGGTCCAAACATCTCCCACAGATGCCTCTGCTCTTCAAGTCGTTTGGAGCAGAGACAGATCTAAAAGCAGCATCTCATGTGGAGTAGCAGCAGCTTGGACCAGCCTGTGTTGCTGGAGTAAAGCAGTAGTGGTGCAGGCTATGGCTGCAAACCAGGGAAGTGCAGGTGAGTCCTGCAGGTTCCTGTTTATTTTGCTCCTTTCTGTGCAGTCAGGGAACGGTTGGAAGGGCCCTTCTTTCTGCCTGTATTCAGAGCTCCCTACAGGGACGAGCAGGAGCTCGTCAGTACGAGCATTCATCCAGGTAGGTCTTACCTGACTATGTTGGGATGCTTCAGCTCCTTCAGCAGGGAGATCTCTCGGATGGCAGTGCTGGGGACGCCCTCCACCTCCCTGTGGCAGAGATAGGTTGTACGTCCCTCATCGGGTCCTGTGTCCCCTCTCCCTCTCATTGTGCCCCATTGCCTGCCCAGGGGAGGGTCTCTCATGCTGGGCACCCTGAGTCTGGGATGGAGCTCTGTGTGTGGCAGGGGAAAAAGAGCCATGGGGAAGGAGGAGGGTGGCCTATGCAGTGCAAGTTTTGGGGCAGAGCTCATTCGGGAGCACCTAAGGGTTTAAATGCTGAAGCCTACCTTTCAGAGCAGGGGAGACGAAACCTTTTTGCCCCTCAGGCGGCTGCCACTGCAGGCACAGCCCTGCTCACAGCCTTGGTCCACACAGACACCCCTCACCGTGGGATACCCCCAGAGGGGCTGGGCCCTGCCAGTCCCCTCCAAAATGGCAGCTCCTTCCTTGGCCTCAGCACCCACACCAAGCAGCACTGGGTCAGGCTCGGCTGCTTTGTAAGCCCACAGAGGTGTGGTTTTCCCTCTTGCCAGGCTTTCTTTAGGCCTCTCACACCCTTGCGGCTGCTGTGCAGGGCTCAGGGCCGCTGCTCACTCCCACGTCTCGGCTGGGCTCACCAGGCAGCCACAACCAGAGCCAGAGCCGCCATTTGCCCCCTCAGCCCCTCCTGCCACACTGAGGAGGCATCGAGGGCTGTGCTGGCAGCAGGAGACTGGGCAACCCCAGCCTCCATCTCACTCACGCGTCCAAGCGGATCTTCTTGAGGGCTACCAGCTGCCCCGTGCGCTTGTGGCGAGCCTTGTACACCACGCCGTAGGTGCCCTCCCCAATCTTCTCCACCTTCTGGAACACCTCCTGGGAGGCGTCCATGGCGCCGCCTCAGTGCCTGCACCCTGCAGCCAAGGCACCCGGGGTCTCAGCAACAGCAAAACCTGAGTGAAATGCACACACAGAGACGACTGGGCCTAGGGAAAGGCAGCAGGGACTGCCAGGTGAGGCTCTGCAGCTGCGTTGGCACAGCAGCTGGTGTCAAGGGGGTGAAGGGTTTGGAGCTCTCCCAACCACAAGTCACTTGCACTGTATGGGTGGATCTTTCCTTGTTGTCCCAGTCCTTACATTCAGGACAACTCAAATCCCAACTATACATTACCCACAGTTTCCGGTTACAGCATATGCATTATATCATGATGCAATAAACACCCACCAGCCATTCATATACAATCTGGACAAAACTCACCATTATTTCTACAACAACACAAATACTATTTTATACAAATACCCTGTTTCACTGAATGAGGGAATAAATCATGTTAAGGGTTTCCCACAGCAGGAACACAGGACAGGCCTGAAGACACAAGGAGGGAGATAAGACCAACAGAGGCGAACAGAAGACACAAAAAACCTGTGATGTGCATCCCAGAAAGCAATGGACATGCAACATGTCACTGTTTAACCAGCATTTCTTGAAACCCACATGAACATGCATGTTTAACCAGTACTTGCTCTAGTGGCTCATGAAGTTTGAGTTTGCACTCGCATCTCCATCCAGAGCCATTGCTAAATTTGTTCTCATTTTCCTGCCTGACTGGGTTTGTGGATTAGGTTTTCTTCTCATAACATTTGTAGGAGCCTGGTATTTTGGATAGTCCCAGCTCTCCAGCCTGGACATTTAGGTAACATCTAAGCACAGGAAGGCTGGAGAACAGACGGGAGTTGAGGTGTAAAGATAAACACATGACGTCAGACTCATTCTCTTTTACAAAACCAGGTTAAGATTTTGCATCTTGAGAACCCAGTTTTGGACTTAGGCTGAACAGAGTGCATACTAAGGCAGGATTTTGGATCGCCATAACTCTGTGAAGAAAAACATAAGGTTAAACTATGATTAAATATTGTAGAAAGCACTGTAATTACTGATAGCTCAAACTCTAGAAGCAAGCCTGCCAGGGGATTTTGTCAATACTGGCTGTGTTTTGATCTGTCTATGCATTGTACGGCTTTAGTCCTAATTTTTGGAATATTTCACCGGAGAATCTGAGCACAAAGCAGAAAAGGCTGCAGGTGTCTGAACTCGCCCTGCAAGACAGTCCAGGTCCAGGGATTCCCATCGCACAGGTAAGTCTCCTCTTTCTTGCACCGACATGTTATTCTCATCTGACATTACCAATTTTCTTTTTGTTGGTGGTTTAATGCTCCTAGGAGGGCCTGGCACCATATTCTTAAACCAGAGAGGCTGTGATATAACTTCATCTCCTCTTCATGCACTTTTTTTCCAAAACCAAGCACTTCCTTACACACTCAATACTGAGGAGGAAAATTGCCTATCACTATGTTTTCTTACATCATCCATGGGGTTTTTGCAGGGCCTAATGCATTTGGCTTAGAGTTTTTTAACAAATAATAGGACAGGCTGCCTTCTGTTTTAATGTTTATTTAGGAAAATAACAATCAAAACCTTTAGACGCTTCAAAAAATAGTGATACAAAGTCTCCTAAATTTAGTTGTGTCGAGGAAGAAAATCAAGTGGTGGTTCTCAGAGCACTGCAAATATTTATTTTAAAGCTGAAGTCAATCCCCTACATTGGAAACTAGCTTCTGAAAACCTCAAGAGGCAGGTGCTACTGAAAATAGTGACTCTTTGTTCTTCTTTCTTTGTAGAATAGTCCACATATGTGTTTTGCCAGGAATGCTCCTGTATGGCAGCTGAGTCACACTAAGTAAATACCTGCTCTCATGGACCCACAGCCATGCAGGGGTAACGAACTTTGCACTAATGCCCTTTACCTCCGACCTGCCAACAGCCAGTAACACTGTGCTTTGGCAGTGCATGTGGGTGTAAGCTGTATAACTCTAGGTGCAAAGACTTTTCCTTCTTCTGATGTCTCCAAACATTGCACGAAAAAAGCCCCAGTATAACTCAAAAGCTTAACCCTTAGCCACCCTTGTAAACAAACAACAAACCTGCTTCCCAAAGCTATACTCAGTGATGACACCTGGCATGAATGGACAACCCAGTCACACACTGAATCACAGTCTTCAAGTGTTTTCCTGCATAGCGGCTTTGCTATTTGCCTCAGCAAAATGCAGTGTTGCAAACCCACCTAAATGTAATTTTAATGTATTTGTTGCAAATGGCTGTGCAAGGACCAGCACATGATGGGGTCTCAGAGCTGCTGTCAGGACGTATTGTTTCCCATCCGCTCCTGCCTCTCACTGAAGTATTTCCTCTGCTCCTGTATGGCTTGTTCCAGCAAAAGCACGTTCATCCCTTCCACGCAGGTCAATATTCGCGCCTTTACCACAGGACCCTCACCTGGGAATATAAACAGGAAGTTTCTGCAGAAAAAGAACAGATGGAGCAGCTCAAAGGCAAACAGAGAGCGGTCCTCGGGCAGCATATGGCTTCTACTGCCGAAACAACCATAGCCTGAGAAACTGCAGGAGGCTGGACCAGCCACGTGTCTCCACCAATGCGAGCAGCAGGCCTGGGGGCAGGGTAATTCAGTGAGGTGCTTTCCCTCAGCCCTGTTTCCTACAAAACACTGGTGACTGACTCTGCACTCTCCTTGCACTGGTGGGGAACACTGAGCCCAGGACATGTCGGTGTCGGCGCCTGCCATGCAGCATGTCTGCTTTGCTGCTGGATGAAGTTTATTTTTCTCTGTCTAAAAAGCAACAGTGATAGGACTAAGCTCATTTCTGAATGCCTCAGTGCAGACAAGAAGAGGACAGACAAAGCTGGGCTTAGAAAAGGCTTGATGCTGACCCTGATCAGCAGTTCATCGCTGGCATCCAAATCATAACAGAGCTACAGAAAATGGGCCAAACCTTGGTGACACAGCTGCCACCTTACCCTGCTCCCCTTCCACCCCAGCAAATTGAGGCCAACTCATTCCTAAGCTGTAATGATCAAAAGAACAAGTCTTTCTAGAGGAATTTTGCAGCAGGGGCTTAGCAGGTGACTCACCAGATGCCATATGCAGCGTGGCTTTCCACATGACACTGAGGATTTCAATGAAACAAATACAACGCTTGTTATCAGGTGTGGCCAAGGCAACATAGGATTTGCTTTACTATCCCAGCCCAGATCAACTCCCCATGCAAAGCACTGAGCAACCGGAGTAATGCTTGGGACACACCAAGAAAGGACAACAGGGTGCCCTGCACAACAGAGCCTGCCCGCATTCCTCATGCCCCGTGTCTGAGGCTAAGGGTATAATTAGAGCCTTTCAAGGACGGCGAAGACCAACCCAGCCAGCTTGCAATGAGGTATGGCAGGAATCGGTCACATTTGGTGTGAAGACGATGTGTTGGCTAGCAATGATGCCAGAAGGCTTTAGCACAGGTTTCACAAGCTCAGTAATGCTGCAGAGGTGCTTCTAAATAACAAAATCTGTGTCAGAGCACCAGATTTTCAACAAGAAACAGGTGGCTCTTGTCACAGTCTGTTCCTGTCCTGAATCACAGGCTTGGGTGGCCAGAGGCAGCTGCACAATGAGCCTGCCTTGGCTGATGCCATCCTCAGTGACAACGTGCCTCACCATGCACCTGGGGAGCCACAAAGGAGCCGATGAACCATAAGCAGCACCCAAGGGCACTGTTCTTGGAGCATTTACCTTCCCTGTGTTCAACCTCTCCCACAACCAGGTAGCGAGATCCCAACTGGGCTTGGAATGGCTCCACAAATTCAGTGTTGACGCAGACCTGGTACTGAGCTGAGCTGTGGTGAGCAGTGAGAACAGCTTCAGAGCGGACTAGGTTGTAGGAACATAACCTAGGAATGATCAGTTTGGGGAGTTTAGTGTCACAGGAAAACAACAACTACAAACAATGGGGGAGGCAGGGGTGGGGGGCAGCCAGTGAAGGAAAAGTCTGGCCTGCAAGGAGAGCAGGGTACAGTTCTCACTTGCCAAACGTCCTCAGTGTCTCTCCCTCTGGGACTGAGCTGTTGATCTCCCACGGGAAGTAATAGACACCAGCACTTGGCAGCATCTCACAAAACCGCTGATGGGCCTGCAGGAAAGTAAAAGAACGCTGCTCATGCCACCCTGGTACCTGATCCAGATACCAGGCGGCTGTGAAACCTCTCTGACAGGGTCCTAGGGTGGAAACCTGCCTCTCTGCACTCTTCAGCTCCCTGCATCACACAACCCAGATTTTAAAACGAAGTTAAACTGTGCACAGCGAGGACTGTCCTGTACCCTTCATGTTCTCCTCAATCACGCTGTGCAGCGGGATGGGGTCAGACAACAACGGAAGATGCTGAACATCCATTTACGGCTCTTTGTAACACAACCCCAGCCGCTCTGTGTGCCCGTTCCACGTGCTGTTCAGCTGCAGCCGTGAGTGCACGCTCGGTGCACGCCTGGCCTCAAGTGCAGCGCGTTACATGCAGACGGGTGCCCTCTCAATCGCCGTGTTTAACGCCGAGCCCCGCGCAGCAGTACGGTACCCGGAGGCGGTATTTAACGCACACCCGAACGCGCACCCTCACGCCCGCTTAGCCCCGCCGCTTCCCGCGCCGCTCAACGCTCGCCCGGCCTCACACGCCGCCGGCACGCCGGGTTCCCGCGGCGGGCGCTGAGCGGGGCTCGGGGTCCGCACGGGGCCAGCAGGTTCGTTAAGGCAGCGCTGCCCACGGCCGAAGGAGGCGTCGGCCACGCGGAGGGGGCGCGGCGGTCACGTGCGCGGTCGCAGGACCGTGACGTCACGCGGGGCCGTGTGTATGTCGCAGGACCGCGGCGTCACGAGGGGCGGGGGCGGGACAGAGCGGCGGGGACCCGGGGGACACCGGAGGGGATCGGAGCGGGAGCGCGGTCGGTGCCGGTGTCGCGATGATGATGAACGCGGACCTGCGCAGGGAGCGCGCCGCCGCTACCTTCCAGCCCGAGCTGCTCACCCACATCCTGGACGGCGGAGCCGAGCGCACCCGCCGCCGCAAGGAGATCGGTGAGGGGGCGCGGGGGCGGCCCCCAGCAGGAAGGGAAGAGGGGAGGGAGCCGAGCGGGGGGCTCTGTGGAGAGGGGCCGGGGCGGGAGAGGAGGCTGGGGGAGAGGAGAGAGTCCAGGAGGGGGCCTGCAGGCAGAGGGGCCGCCCGAAGGACGGGAGTTTTGTCTGATGGGCGTTCTGTCCCTCATCACCATCTTCTCACAGAAAACGTTTGGGGTGGCCCCGATAGAGCAAAGCGCTTTTGCCTCCGTCTTTCCTTCTCCTTCAGAAGATGAGAAGCAGCTTCTCGTGGGCATTCCTCTTGGGCCCTTTCCCCTCCTTTTCCCTTCCCGGTATGCTGTTGCCCAACAGCTCCAGTGTGACCTGGTTCTTGCCATCACTTCCATGACACGTGGGTTATAATGAAATGGCTCCGTCCTCTTCCTATTCCTAGCCTGTTGTGTAACTTGTATGCCAGAGGGGATACAAAGTGAGTGGCCTCTAGTTGCTCTGGTTTCCAGTTGGCCTACTGGGAACGATAGCTGTGTCCTTCTACAAGTGGCGCTGTGAGGATCAAAGTCCATAAGGGAGTCTGATCTGGCAGTAATTATGGTGGTAGGAGGATTCGAGATTGTTGTGAGGGGCCTGCAGGTCTTACATCACCGTATTGACTTCCTGCCAAGTGCAGAGCAGCCCTGCCTGAAAATGTGGTTTATGTGTGGAACAGGAGAGTGCCCTCTTGCTGGAGTCCCTTTCTGACAGCTTTTGGTTTCATTAACTTTTAATTTTATTTTTAATTTCCTACTAATTGTGTCTCTTGTGCTGTCTGCTGGGTTTGTGAAAACTGAATTTGTTTTTCTCTTCTGTCCCTAGAGGCCTTAGTTCTGAATGACCCTGACTTCCAGCACGAAGATCTGAACTTCCTCTCCCGTAGCCAGCGCTATGAGCAAGCCATCAGGAAGAGTGCTCTGATGGTCATGAAGTTAAGAGAATATGGAATTGCAGATCCAGAGGAGATCTTCTGGTTTAAAAGGTACCTGACTGTAAAGTTTGCCTCTTGTTTGTGTTTTGATCATCACTAAGTGCACTAGAGTTATGTTTTTTTCCTATCTTTGCTGTCCAAAGGCTAAAGAACTGTGCAAAATCCCACTTATGTCTTGGCTTCAGTGAGTTTCAGATGAAACCCTGATTTCCTGAATGCTGTGTGTTCTTAGATTTTTTTAGTAGAAATGCACCTTTAACAATTACACCCTTTTTATTATTATGAAAGTGAAAATGGGACTTGCAATCTGTTTTTTAAATTTTTTTCCTAAAGGAATAAAGAATATACTGAAATATTTTGAATCTGAATAGATCTGATGAGGTTCCAACTTGTAATGAAATGACTTAAAGCTGGTTACTTCACTGTGCACTTAGCCGTAGTTGAGTGGCACTGTAGGAGTACTTGACAATGTTTCAAGGTAGCTTTATAAGTTCTTTATAACTGTCTGTCCCATCTCCCTCCTCTGAGCTCCTGGTGCTGCAGCGCATCCCTTTGACCTAGAGGCTTTTTGTTTTATCTGGCCTTTTGTTTATCTGACAGTATTACCCTGCATTTCTGTAAAAGCTGACCTGGAGAAACTGTTTGGGTTTATTTGTTTTCCCCAGCTGGAAAGTAGGAGGACTGTGGTGTTGTGACATGCCTTGAATGAAGTTTGTGTCTTTGGTTCAGATGTCAAGTTGTATTTATTCTGACTGACATCAGACTTTTACACGTGGAAGCTTAAGATACTTTGCCAGTAATCCTTCATGTCTCGTGATTGTCCCCAGATGGCGGGGACAAGTTTATTTACATATGCCATTTTTAAGACTCTTGAGCTGCTTGTTTTCCTTCAGTTTTTGTCTGCTCCCAGCACTCCACTGGTAGCTTTGTATCCCAACTGATCACCTTCATAGCTTTGTTACTAATAGGCCAGGAGAAATGAGATATTCTTAAGCAGTTGTTGCTGCTGGGAGGTGGTGTTGAACTGAGTGTTTCTCCTTTGTTTTCACAAGGGCTTTGGTGGACTCTAAACCATAACAGCATCTATTAAATATATTTAGAAGCCATTTTATTGCTTCTCATGTGGTCAGTTCTTCCTGCATCACAGTGCGTGTCAGCACCGTGGTTGCTGCTGTCACTACAGCTTATGGAGGCCAGCATCTGTAAAGGGACAGTATTTAAGCTTTCTTTTCAGCCTAAATACAGCAAAATAAGTCAGCACGAAAACTGAGAAATTGTTCTGATGTGTAGTGCTGCACATTGTTCTGATGTGTAATTGCTCTCTTTGAAGAGAGTAGTCTGGTCAGCTTTAATTCACTCTAAACTTTAAATAACTTTCATTGAGGAAAATGGGATTGAATGGAGAAGTGAAAAACAGTTGAGATGAACTGGGGCATGGAAGAGGAGATCTAACACCTGCAAGCCAACAGATTATTCTTCTGTTCTTAAGCATTGCGTGAATGTACACATCCCTTGTGAGAATTTGTCCTTCTCATTAGGACCTGGATTAGCTTGGGCAAATCAAACCAGAGAAGCTGTAGTAGGGGCCCTGCTAGCCACTGTTAACTTAGTTGGGAGTGGGTGAGTCTGCCTTCGGATTGCTGATACAGCTAGAACAGGAGATCAGTACCACAGCATTTGTTAACTTGGATTACTACTACAGTGTTTGTTAACCGAGGAGCCTGATAAGCACAGGTCAGACATCACTTGCTCTTCCCTTGAGGCAACCTGAAGCTCTTTGTCCAGAGAGTGACCTCAAGGATTGCAAACAGTTAGAGAACTTTGCTTGTGGATTTTGCTTTAGAGTAAATGACGGTCTTCTGTGACCCAGTTCTGCAGCCTGAGGATGTCTTTGCAATGTTCATTTTGTTTCGGAGTCTCTGAAAACGAAGGCTTAGCTTCTGTTGCACTGGCTTCACTGACAGAAGGGCTGCCAAACCCATCTCTCTAATGCAAGTGCCTTTTTTGTGTGGATAGCATTGGTTGCTGTGAAATCTGGAAAGATCTGTATTGTCATTGTAGCATAGGACTACACATCTTTCTCCCGTAAGCGGCTTTGGGACTGCAGCCTTCCTCTTGGCTCAAGTATTGTTGTGGCAAGTCTGACTTCAGACCAACCAGACGACCTTTGGTCGGTGATTGAGTCACTGGGGTGAGATGCAGCTGACTGTGCTCAGGCTTGGTGCAGCAATACGAGCAGTTGCATAATGTGGTCTTAGGGCAACAAGCTGTACGGATAGTGGGAAATGCCCAGTGGGATGTAGGAATTGGAAGGGAAAGAAATAAGAATTCAGGGAAGTCGTACCTCTTGTTTGCCTTCCTTTAGGAGGAAAATGGAATTCTCTCTCCTTATTGCTCAAGCAGTTAAAAGGCACGTTAAGAAACTCCAAGTCATTCATTGTGGAGCACATAGAGATGAAGTTCCTTCTCTAAATTAGTCAGTGTTCAGTTATACTTTCAGGTTTGTTGATGCAAGAAGCTGTTAAATGCTGTGTGCTAAGTTAGTGGAATAGTATGACCTGCCACAGGGATGTCATAAATTATCTGCTTGTAAAATGTCATTCTTCTTACTGCTGTCAGAGAAGGTGCTGGATATGCATGAAATACCTGGCACTTGCACTTAAACTAACTGGTGGGCGGTGAAAGTCACTGATGTGGCCTTTGAGAAGACCAGTCCAGTACTCTGGACTCTGTACCTGCACTTACACCACCTTAAGGCTCAGTTTATACATTAATCACCAACCTTAGTTACTTGATTACAGTAGTTTTGCTCCTTAAAAAATCCATGACTTGTTCAGTCTTTACCATTTAGAAACTCTTCCATTTAAAATCAGCATCTCCAGTGTACAGTGCAGCGGTGCTGAAAACCTGTCCTGCTTTCTAACTGAAGGTGCGTTCCCAATCTCATGGCAGGTAGAAGCACCTACAGGTAGCACAGAGCTCTCCTGGAAAAGCACTTGGTCACCTGAGAAACCTTTTCCTTTTCAATACATAGCTAATAAGGCCCAGTTCTGGGCTGCCAGCAGCAGCACAATTTATTCCTCCCTTGCCTGAGAGATGAGGGAAAAAAAAATTTGTTTTTCATGTCCTCAGTTTGAAGTTCTCCCTGAGTCTTTGTAGAGCAGTATTTTGTCCCGTTACATAGCAACAGCAGGATTTCTGAGGTGAATAAAATGGCTGAAAGAAACATTTATTTTCCCATTAGCATTGCTTGTGGTTCCTCCATGTTTGGAGGTTGCTTGCAGGACAAAAAGTTTGAAATAGAGAAGGAGATGATTTGTCTTATGCTACAGCTGGAGATCAGGATCACAGGAACAGTAAGACTGAGATCCAGCTACCTCTATTTCTCTCCTGTAGAACATGCTTGGGCAATTTTCCTGAACCTTTCAATCTCCACTTCAGCATGTTTCAAAAAACCTTAGAGATCCAAACGACTGATGCTCAGAAGGAGAAATGGCTGCCTCTGGTCCGTGGAGTCAAGATAATTGGCACCTACGCCCAGACCGAAATGGGACATGGTTAGTTCCCCTCGGGGATTGATGGGTAACCTCTCTTCTCTAACTCTCATTTCTAAGTTGATGGTGTTCCCCAGGTAAATCTGAAAGGGGAAAGGTGAAATCATTTGGTTAACTGCTGATGTGTCCTGTAGCTGGATGGCAGCTCCATTCCACATCCAAGTAATCAGAGTTAGGTTTGGGATTTTCCAGAATGCACCTCTTAAGCTGACCACTGACTCTGTAGTTGTTTAACTTTCTTTTAAGACTAGGAGGTTCTTCCAGGCCCCAGGAGTCTGAATTTCACTTGAACTGGTTGGAACACGTCAGTCAGCGGTGCGGTGGACTTCATTTTTGCCTGGATTTGGGGCATGTGTGTGTCAGAGTTCTTAGTGCGTGACTGCCTATATACCCCGGGCAGTGATGCACCTTTAGATGCAATGGAGCACGACCAGATTGTGCAGTTTGGATTTTGAAAGGAAGGTATGCTTTGCACCAGGCACTTCTCTTCCAGGTGCTACTCCACTACAGCTGTACAACTTCATGGAATGGTCTTGAGTTCAAGGAAGAAAAAAAAGTCTTGTTCCTACAGCTGGTGAAACTGACAAATGGAAGAATGTTTAATGCATCAGAAAACAGTCCTGTACCCCAGAACCTGGAATTATGACCGATAAATAACAGCAAGAATAGCTTAACAAGCCCAGGACTGTGCTTGTGCTGGCGTATAGACTTGGAAAATGTGATGTGTGCCCATCTGGGCATGGCAGAATTTTGGCGGTGATGCCAGTTGCCTGGCTGTTCTGTTCCAGCTGCTCATGGCAGCTGGAACGTTTGTAGAAGATGCAACGGGGGAAATCCTGTCATCCATTCTACTTGGGAGCGATGGAATGAGCACACCTCATGCTAGAAGCTGAGATTCAACTGGAGTGCAACAATGAACGCCTTCTAACCTTGTTTGCTTTTTCACACCAGCTTCTTTGAATTAGGCACGTCCACACCAAAGTGATTTGTTTTACTTGCTGTTTCACCATAGATCATTGCACTCTTTTGCCTGGTGATGATCTGGTTTACTTGTAGTTCTTTTGTATTTTGTTAGTAAAATGAGTATTTTCACACTTAGTAGAAACAATGCAGTCATAATGTGGTAAAGAAAATATAACTTCTGTGGTGAATTATTAAAATACAACTGTCTGGCATTCCTGCTATGAATGCCGAGTATTTAACTACTTCATCAGTAAGGCTCTTGTAGTAATTGTCTCCGAGCTCTGCTTAATTAAATCCTAATATGTATAAACTGGTGATGGGGAAACAGACCTCTGAATTATTGGACAGAATCCTTGCTTGGAAGGGTAGTTACTCAGTTTTAACCTTACTTAGTAAGATAAAAATCTATCTATCAGCTTTACCTACTTGGTAGCCTGTCTTGATTTTAACCTATTCTGTAGTTGATTGAGTCTCTGGAAAGAGACTTGCTTGGTCACTGTGTAGTCAAAAAGCTTGGAAAGCTTCGCTACTGAGTTTATTAAGTGGTTGACTGTATTTGTAGGTGCCCAAGAACATCAGAAAAAAATAACTGCAGTTCTTGGGAAGCTCCAGGGATAGAGCTGGTTCGTGTTAATGTATGTTTAGAGGTACCATAAGGATGCATTCTTCCCACTTGGATAAGAGGGCCAGCTGAGTTTGAGCTGAGCTCAGGTCGGTGCTCTTTTCATAATGCATCTCTCATTTAAATATATAAATGCTCCTGTTGAAGACCAGTTATAGTATTTCACAGTCAGTGTGCCAGATGAACAACATTTTACAGAAGGTACTGATCCTAACCTGCATCCCAACTATTTTAGTACTCGAAGCTATCCATATTTAAAGATTCCATGAAGCATGTAAATCTTTATATTGAGAAGCCATATAGGCCGCTTTACCTGACGATGTTGTTTGATAGAACTTTGAGGAAGGATAGTTCCAATGACACCTTTTTATTTGAGATGATTTGTGCTGATTTACAGGTAGAAAAATGTCAGCTTTCTTGCCAAGTTCTTTATGTTCATGAGACACAGAGCACTGTCCTTTTAAGAGAGCTTTTACAAGTAGCGAAAGTTGAAGGAAGCTGAGCTGGAATGCAATATATGCTCATTGTGTCTATTCTTTATTTAAAAAGTGTACTGGATAGCACAGACAGGACTGTCCTTTTCTGAAACAAGGGAAGTTCAGTGAAAACCTGGCTCATTCGGCTGGGTAAACTGGGATTTCCACCAGATTCTACCCACAAACTGTGGAAAAACAAAAAGTGGACTTGCTATCTTTGGGGGAAGGCTTGCTTCCTCCAGGTCACGTCTCAGCAGATGACACTGACTCAACCCATTTAACTTAGATGTGCTCTGGCTTCCAAACCACAGTGGAAGTCTGGGCTGTCTTTTGGGTTGGATTAATCCTTTTTTATCAATTGTGGTGCATCTAAATTATGGGAATATTACAAATGCATTTTTTGTATGATTGAAATGAAATGCATTGCAGTGTGTTTGTTTCAGAGTCTATGTTTTATTATTCAGGCCTGAGAAAAGGACAGTGCTCTGCCTTTCTGAAATTCACTTGCTGAATTCTGATTTACACGTGAATCTTTTTTTTTTTCCCCCCCTTTTGTCTCTTCCTGAATCTCCACCGTCAATCCTCATGCTTGCTTCCCTCCCATAACATTGCCTTCACACTCCCATCCCATGACACTTCTTCACAGCTTTGTTCATCGTGGACGGCCTGAGCCTCTGGACCTTCATCTGGGCATGTTCCTCCCCACCCTTCTCACCCAGGCAACCCCAGAGCAGCAGGATCGTTTCTTCATGCCTGCCTGGAATCTGGAGATCATTGGCACTTATGCCCAGACTGAAATGGGCCATGGTACAGTACATTCGCTAAATGCTATTTCTGGGAATGGCTTTGTGTACAAAGGATCCCCTGGCTGGGAAAATGGTGTGTGTTTGCCTCACAGCCTTTGTGCACGCAGCTGTGAATGTAGAGGAAGGTGGGCTGCCTCCGAAACTTTGAAAAGATCGTTATGCCACATGCAGCTTACCCTCTTTTCTCATGTGGAAGAACTGGGTGTCTGCAGTTCTCCAGGCTGAGTGGCCCCTCATGCCTGTCACACCAGGGTGGGTTGCTGCCTGTGGCGATGGCAATGTCCATTTGATGACATCTCCTCCTTTCTACACTGACCATGCTGTCCCGTGTGGTTTCTGTTTTGCTCTGATAACATTCAGTGTGAATACTGAAGGACAGAGCCATAAGGGGCTAAAAACCAGTAAGAGTTGCTTGGGACTGCAGAGGCACCTTGGGACTGACGTTGGATCAGGAAACGCATGGATGACTTGGTTCCAGTGCTCGTGTTTCATGGGAAACTTTATTCTCTCTATAACTCAATCCTGTGTGTTCTTTTTAAATCGTCCGTGAAGTGTGGGGGGCGTTTAATTCTCTGTCTGAAGACTTTGTTGTATCTCCTCTGCTTTCAAGCTTTGAAACGGATTTTGATAACTCCAGCAGTACTGTGACTGCAGCACTTCTAATCCAGGTTTCACAGGGAAGGATATTATGCTTTGGGGAACTTTAATTTTGACATCTGAGAGTCACAGGTGAGAGTTATTTTTTTAAAAACGAGCAGTATTCATCTTTGTGCTGAAGTGAAATGTAGAGACTGTACAAAGCATAAGAGAACTGAGAGTGTGTGGAGAATCTCTTGCAAGTAGTGAGGTGTGAAGATCCTTTCCCAGCGAAGTCAGTCTGTGCTAAGCTGCCTGTGGAACTCTCACTAAGCTTCCTGCTTTAGAAATGTGGATGCATCAAGGTGATACCCTTTTTCACATTGAAGCTTCTGGGTGGAGTCCAGTTTGGGCCATTGGGCCTGGCGGTTTTATTTTACACAAGGATAAAGGCACTGCCAAGAGAGGTGTGTGCGAAGGAGAGAGTCGCAGTCAGAAGACAAAGACTTTCACTGGAATCATTAGTGTCACCCGCTTGCACCTGCAGCAGTCCCCTAGTGCGTGCTGTTACCGTTACTGCTGTGCTGTCTTGAAGCTCTGGATGATCTCAGCTGGGAGAAACTGCTCCATCAAGTGAGGAGAATGTAGGCCTGATGAGGGAATGAGGTGCTGCTGATTTCATCTTGTGCCTGAAAAGTGTGTGATTTTTGTTTTGCAGTTTATTACAGTTTTGGTGAAACCTAGATGAGTGTGGTTTTTTGGACCTTTCTCACTGCGAAAGAGCCTCTGATGTGGAAAAGCTAAAGGTGTCAGTTTGGAGGTGCCTGGAAAACTGGTCTGAGAGCACTAGGGGGAAAAAAAAAAAGTGTTCTGAGAATTGGCTTCAGGTCCCAGAGCATGGTCTGGCCCTCACTTGTTCTTCCTTGTTTGGGGGATATTTAATTCTGAACCCAAAGTTAAAACGTGGGCATTACTACTGGAGTTCAACTTCCCATTTCGCAGTTCTGTCTTTTCCTGGTTTTGTGGCTAACTTTCTGACAAAACAATGTGTTTGCCTTTTTTTCAGGAACCCATCTTCGGGGTCTGGAGACAACAGCAACTTACGACCCTGCCACCCAGGAGTTCATCCTCAACAGCCCCACTGTGACCTCCATTAAGTGGTGGCCAGGAGGACGTAAGTGCATCACTAAATCCAGAATATATATGGAAAAACTTAGGGAGGCAACGCCATGTGTGTTACATCTGCAGAGCAATGGTTGAAAGTTGATCCTGAGAGTTGACTGGAAAGCAGTTACTCTCGCACAGCAAGTAACAGACTTAACAGAGCCTGCTAAAACTCTGGGTTATCTGTGTGCTCTGGACTGTTTATCAGAATCATTCAGACTGTATGGATTTGGTGTAATTTGGATGGATTGTATCAAAATCTGTATACTTTCCTGAGCTCTGCCTGCAGGTTTGACAAGGACTTGGTATTGTGTAGGCAAGAGAATCGCATTATGCAGCTTCCATTGACTTCAGTAACACTGTTTGTCTAGCTGTAGAGTTTGAATGATAGCCAGTGTTGGAAGTCCAGTTTTCTAAGGTGTAATGGGGTGAAAGTAATCTCCAATCCTGCTCTAAGGAAAGAGATTCTGCATATATCAGTATTTCATTTGGTTGGATTTTTTTCTTCCCCTTCTGACTCCCACTCTGCAGTTGGAAAGACATCAAACCACGCCATTGTTCTGGCTCAGCTCTACACTCAGGGCCAGTGCAAAGGACTGCATGCCTTCATCGTTCCCATACGGCAGCTGGGCACCCATGAACCTTTGCCAGGTAAAAATTGCTGTTAAGGATTTAGCTCTTACGGAATATGTTGGATCTATTTCTCTCCAGCTATACAGAGCTGCAGTGTCTTGTTGACACTGGCTTATTTCACTGATTTCAGTGAGCAGATGGTGTGTCTCAGGGCTTCAAGGACTCCGTCCGATGACCGAACTACCACTATGTCATTTTCCATATTACACTTTCAATGTATAGATTAGTTTGGGATTTGATTCTGTCCCAGGGTTTCCCAGCAACGTGTCTTGTGGGGCAGTGTGTCCTTCTGTGCTCTGAAAGGGAAACGCTGCCTTTCACTGTTCTCTAATTAGAAGTGGGAAGGTGGTCCTTAGTTCCCCTGCTGACTGTACAGTAGGACTCGCTATCAGTTATGAAGGTCCCCATGTTTTGATGTCCACACTTCCATCAGAGATTAAGGTTCTTGTTAGCTTTTACTCCTAACAGTGCCAGAAAACTGGACAGTCTCTTTACTGGAGAAGGCGTGGACCTCTGGCATGTTTAGTTCTTGTTTCTTAATGCGAGCGGCTTTGTCTGTGGCAGGTATTACAGTGGGTGACATTGGGCCGAAGTTTGGTTATGATGAAATGGATAATGGCTACCTGAAAATGGACAACTTCAGAATTCCTCGGGAGAACATGCTGATGAAGTATGCCCAGGTAAAGCCGTGAATTTCAGCATATGCTCTTAGAAATGGACACTTGAATGCTCTTGTGTGGCTGTATAGTGTACCAAAAAAGATTGTAGGTCACTTGCGAGTACTAGTTGATGAGTTTAGAGCTTGACATGTGAACATGTGAAAGGGAGGAAACTAAAAATCAACAGGCTGAAACTTTTTTTTGATAGGTGGAACCAGATGGCACCTACGTGAAACCACTCAGTGACAAGCTGACCTACGGGACCATGGTGTTCATCCGGTCTCTCATTGTAGGCGATTCAGCCCGCTCCCTGTCCCGGGCTTGCACCATCGCCATCCGCTACAGTGCAGTGCGACACCAGTCTGAGCTAAAGCCAGGGTAGGTGCAGTGAAATAGCAGAGCAGCCTTGAGTGTGGAGGGAAAACTCTCAAGTACTGGAGCAAAGAGTGACTGCAGTTGAGATTGTTTTGAAATACTGTTTCATCCTGGGAAGTGAGGAATTTTTCATTCCTGACTGCCAAAATGCCTTCCTCCTGCCAGAGGTGCACGGTCTTGGACAGTCTGGCTTGACACAGGGGTAACCTGTGCTCTCCAACTGGAGAAGCCACTCAGAGTTGAATGAGGCCCCGCAGGATTCTGCTAACCACTGGTGTACTAACTCCTCTGTATTTTCCTCTAGGGAACCAGAACCCCAGATCTTGGATTATCAGACCCAACAGTACAAACTCTTTCCTCTCCTGGCAACGGCATATGCTTTTCATTTCGTGGGAGCCTACATAAAAGACACCTATCATCGCATTAGTGGAGACATCAATGAAGGGGATCTGAGCGAGCTGCCAGAGGTACTGTGTCCTCTGGGAATCAATTTTATGTAAGGTTTCATTATATCACGAGAGGAAAGGTATCAAGCCTTTTTGTTTGTCTTTTGCTCATGAGACACCTTGTACTTCTTTGAATTCAGAGATACCAAGCCCAGTATGTGCTGGTGACTTTTACTTCTGTATTTGCACTATTCGTTTATTAGCCGTTTATAAAAAACACATCGAGAAAGCTGCTATGAAGATAATTTTTTTACAAAGGCGAATTTCTAGGAATGGTAGCATATCACTTGGGAGTGGAGTTAAGACCAGTCTTAAGCTTGTGCTGTAGCTTCTTGACTGTTCTTCCAAACAACTAGAGTAGCAGTGGTGTGTCAATCAAAGGTTTTGGTACTGTACTGAGGGGCTAGGGTTGTAAATTGTTAGTTTGCAGTTAGGGACTCCATCTGAGAACCTAACTGAAAGCAGTCTTATATGTCTAATGTGTAAGCAGAAAGGATGAGGTACTTGAAAGAAGCCTTTATGCGTACAGAGGTTTTCATATAAATAGTTGGATTCAGGAAAGACTTCTTACAAAAAAGCAAGACCCTATGGAGCAGTGTGAAGGATGGTGTTGGCTCTGCGTTTTTCTGGGGACTGCACTGCTTGGCATGTGTGTGTGCAAGCTAAGAACAGAAAATAAAATATCTAAATTGGCTTTGCTTTTGTCCCTCAGCTCCATGCACTGACAGCAGGACTGAAGGCTTTCACTTCCTGGACTGCCAATGCTGGTATCGAGGAATGTCGAATGGCATGTGGTGGGCACGGCTACTCTCGCTGCAGCGGCATTCCTGACATTTATGTCACGTTCACCCCATCCTGCACCTATGAGGGAGAAAACACAGTCATGATGCTGCAGACAGCGAGGTATGGTGGCTTCTGCCCAGGGGCATTCTTACCTTGTCTACGATCTCCATATCTCAAGTGATGAGCAGAAGAGCATCCTGTATTACCGTGAAGCTGCTCTTGTGTTTCTATCCCATGCCCTGTTTTTGACAAAAGAAATAAATGCCTGCGTCTGCTTTTTGCTAGTCTGACCTTCAGTAAGACGACTTCTCTCCATTCAGAAATTTGTGCAGAAGGGTTGTGATTTGTGTCTCTTTTCAGGTTCCTTGTCAAAAGCTACACCCAAGTGAGTTCTGGGCAGCGGGTCACTGGCATGGTGTCCTACCTTAACGATCTCCCCAGGCAACACATCCAGCCACAGCAAGTGGCTGCTAGGTCTGTGACTATGCGCATCAATGATCCCCTCAGCTTGGTAGAGGCCTACAAAGCACGTGCTGCCCGGTGAGTTCCCATCTGCTGGACTGAGCCAGGCACCAGTAAATAGTGTGTTCTGGGAGGTGGTAGCAGTGCAATGCTCTGTTAGTGATTCTCAAGGTGTGTTTTGCACAGCGCTGCTCTGTGCTGTGTTTGGGATGTGATGCGCTTTAGTACATTGGGGTCAGTGCTAAGTGTTCCAAGGTGACCAGAAGCTATGTGCACCTATGCATGGCCTCGTCACTCTGCTCTCATTCCATTTTAAAATACTGTTTCCTTATTTACATGTGACGTGTATGTCAGCATACAAACACCGATATTATTCAGACTGCTCAGAGGTCTGTCTGGAGAGGAACAATCCTGATATTACAGCCTCTTGGCAAGGAAGCGTGAGAGTAGAGCAGGTGCCTGCATGTGAATAAGTATTTGTTTAATGTGGTGTTATTATTAATCTGGTTTTCTTTCTTTTATGAAACAGACTTGTAGAAGCTGCAGCAAAAAACTTGCAGACGGAACTGAACTACAGAAAGAGCAAGGAGGATGCTTGGAATAGAACTTCCGTTGATCTTGTGCGAGCATCTGAGGTCAGTGCTGTGCCTGGTCAATCAATATTCTGTAAGAGGTTCTCATTTCTTCGTAAACTTGATTCACCTTCCTCCTGTTTCTTGCAGGCACACTGTCACTATGTGATCGTGAAGCTCTTTGCAGCTAAGCTGTCCGAAATCAGTAATGCAGCTGTCCGTGCGGTCCTGACGGAGCTGTGTCTCCTGTATGCATTGTATGGGATCAGTAAGAACACAGGGGATTTCTTGCAGGTTGGTGTCTTCCTGCAGCACATGAAATCTCCATAGCCAGAGTCGTTATTTGCAAGGATGCTTTAAACACTGAGCTGCAGGAACACTTGAGAATAAGGTCTGGACTGTTGACTTTCAGAAAAGTGTTAACAGTGCAAATCTGATGGAAGGCACTTGGCCAGTGTCCCTTGTGGTCCACGAGAAGCAGAGTTGGGTGATAAATGGCAACATGGCACCTGTCTAAGTCAGCTTAAATGTTTTCCAGTTCATGACCAAGTATATGTTAAAACCCAAGAAGCTAATACAGGAGATCTAAGCTAGACCTGCTCCCAGGGCTACATACATTTGCAAATTAGTGTATAAAAGGGAGAACATCGTACTCCAAATCTCTCTTTTTCTGATAATCTCTCTTGGTTCTCCCCAAGGCGGGTATTTTGAGCGATGCCCAAATCACTCAAGTGTACCAGCATATGAAAGAGCTCCTGGCTGTAATCCGGCGCAACGCAGTAGCACTGGTAGACGCCTTTGACTTTCATGACGTTCATCTTGGCTCTGTGCTTGGCCGATACGATGGTAATGTCTACGAGAACATGTTTGAGTGGGCAAAGAAATCCCCGCTGAACCAAAAAGAGGTAAAGAATCCTTATTTCTTCTGGTGGCACCGAGAGAAAAAACACCATTTAGGGTTGTTAATTTTGATCCAGTGATCTTGGCAGATAATCGGTGAAGGGGGAGAAATGTCACTGGTGGCAATGAACTGAAACCAGCAACCTACTTCTGCTTCTCTGCTTTCAGCATACTTTCAGTTACTCTCCTATATGTCCCTCGCATGCATCCCTTTAGGATACTCGGATACTTGGTTTCTTGGTTGAGGGAGGAAATTGTATTCTCCTTTAAAGAAACAATCAAGTCATCTTATTGAACTTCAAAGCAATTGTCACTTGCTGGTAATTCTGCTCAGTAACAGCAGCTATGAAAGTCTTACCTGTTTCCTGGCAAATCTTTGAATGCCTTCAGGTAGAAGTAGTGACTGGGGAAGAAAATAACTTGGTCCTGTGTCATGTCAGGTGTTGTCTCTCTGTCCTAAGGCTGTAGCTGTAGCTGAGCTAATAAAAGAAACCAAGCTGAGAAGAGTGGGTGTCCCTCTTCTATCCACCAGAATAGAACTCTCAATCCTATCTTAGTGGCCTTAGCTTACCTTTATTTGACTTGGACAGGCTGCATTTCCTGTGATGGGCTGACAGAGGCTCTGGCTGTAACTCCCCACCAGAACTTGCTCAGTATTTTGTGCTTTGAATTTTTTGTTAGTGGAGCTTTGGAGCTTAGTTACAGTTCCCTGAGGAGACCTCTGCCAGTTTGCGTTGAATTAAAATGCCGAAGAGTTGTCTGTATGGATATAGATGTCTTGCATCCCTTTTTCCTTATGAGGATGGTAGTGAGGAAGCTATTTGTGTTGGCTCACTTCTTGTCCTTTGTGTCAGAGAGGTCAAACGCAGGCCCTAGTTGGCTGTTCTTAAGTCCCTAAAGTGCCTCCGATACAAATTTTCACAGTATAAAAGCAGACTCTGAGATGTGAGAAGCTAAAACCATTCAGAAACTCTGGCGTGACCTTGTTTTAACCACTGTCTTTTCTTACAGGTTCACGAGTCTTTCCACAAACACCTGAAGCCAATGCAAGCCAAGCTGTGAAGCCTGCTAGTTTCTTCAAATGCACATTTTTCCTGACCTGAAAACTGTGTGTTTGCACCCTTTCTTCAGGCACCTAAATTGAACCTTTCAAATCCTGGTAGCTGTAGGACGGTGAATAATTGTAGCCTTGCTTTCCACTTTCATAAATCAAGGAGGTGTTTGGGAAGAGTGTGTAGGGATTGACGCCTGGCTTTAAAGTGCAATTATAGTGGTAAAATTAACCTTTTAAAAATGTGGGAAAGCTTTATGGATTCATACAAGGATTGCTTTTGTGAAGCTGCTGACTAGAGAAAAGTTACTGTCAACTGGAAAGGTAGCAGGATTTTACTACTGGGTAGTTCACACCCCTCAGACAATTGTTCTAATGAGCAGCTATGTCTGTCCCCCCAAAAACATCAATGTCTTGAGGTTTTGGTTTAGGGTTTTTTTTTTAAGATTAGCACCACCTCTCTCCTTGTTTGTCAAATATTTACGCTGCTGAAAGCCTCCTGCACAGTTCAGTGCACATGAATCTGCATATGGGACTGCTTCCCTGATAGAGCTGGGAAGTAAATCCCCATCCTCTGGATCTCTGCTTCATTTTTCTTTGCAGAAGACATCTTTATGTTTTCCAGTACATCCTTCTTTCCCTGCCCTGCAGAAAGTCCCGTTACCTCTGTGCCATCTCCAGCACTGACATCGCACTCTTTGTTAATAGGAAGTTGAAGGAGAACATAGCAATGTTGCTCGGAGTTAAAAATCAAGTAGCTGGGTGCTGGTAATGGATGTTCTGCCCCTCTGTCAACTGTTCCTGTTTCCATAGCACTATCTCAAAGCACTTTACAAATGTTAATTGTAGTGATTTGATCTGACAAACCACGTGTAGTGGTAGAAACTGCAAATTTGACCTGGAATGATGATGCCAGTATTTAAATGCAGAAATCGGCTGGCCAGGGTCCTTGGGTCTTCCGATTGTTCTGGGATGTTCTTCTGGTTCTTAAAGGCATTCTTCAAGAAAACAACAATCCCGAGTGGAGTGTCCTGATTTTTCCTACCCGTGCATTTCCAATGAGCTTTCTCTGATTTGTCTATTTTTGGTTTTTTACATTGACTTGGGCCTTGCACAGCACTGTGTGGATTTGCCAGGGGAAAAATTTTGCCTTTGAACAGAACCTCCTGAGGCCCAGGGAAAACATTGCAACTGCAAGTGAGCAAAGTCATGTAGTTCAAGTCTAGTAACAATAAAACCTCTCTTCGCAATAGATGAGCAACTTAGACCTGGAAAGGGTAAGAAGCTTCAGCATGAACCCAAATCCTGCAGTTCTGAGGCAACATCGGAGAAGCTGGTTCTCTGTCAGCTTTGGTATTTGTTAGTCTCTAATTTTGGATCAGTTTTCATGGATGAGTTTTTCCTGGCACTAACAATGATCAGACACAATGTTTGGCTCTACATGCAGTAGCTGAACAGAAAGAAATGTTTAATTTTAAATAAAACAATCAAACTTTGCCTTTTGCCTGCTCAGTCCTTCAGGTTAAATGGAGCCGCTGCTGTGCCAGATAGCAGAGGAGGCACAGGGCTTTGCCTTCTGGTTGGAAATAGAGCAGACAGCTGGCCAGGGGAGGGATAATGGAGCAGCAGGTTAAAAATGTTAAGAACAACACTATGACCTCTATATGCAGGCTTAATAAATGACTGAACAATGTTTTCAGGCAAATGTCTGTCTTGTGGGTTGCCTTCTGCAGATCTCACTTGCAGGAATGGCTGAGGGAGGGGGGCCTGCAGCATCCACATTCTGAAGGGCAGGCCCTTTCCCAGGGATTTCTAGAAGCAGCAGCTCCAGTACAGGCATGTGAGGCTGGAGTAGGGCTGGCTTTGTCCTGGACCATGCTTTGGCAAGTGGGAGCTTTTGTTCAACATGAAGTCCTCCTGTTCCCATGTAGCTGTTCTCAGCAGAGCCAGTGTGTCTCCCTGCAGGCTGCTAGGGTGAGATTACCTAACTTTGCCCTTTTGGAGTGATGTTTCCTGATTCAGGTTCATCCCCTGGCCCTCCTCGCGGGGCTGTGCCACATGCCGTTGCCACAGGTGGAATTCATGGCTTTTGGAGGCTCCTGGACCCAGCCCCTGCTTCCTGCTGTTGCTGTGACCCTACCTGCTGCAGGAGCTGTGCTAGTTGGAGCTGGGTTTGGGGTGCCTGAAGGAAGGGTGGGGTTGGACCTGTATCGGTTTGGTTGTAGGAAAGGTGGGTGCAGCGTTTTAACGAGGCCTGTTAATGCCAGAACCAGGACAAATGGGTTTAAGCTCAAGGAGGAAGTTTGAGATGAGATCTTAGGGAGAAACGTTTTTGAGGGTGGGGAGGCCCTGGCCCAGGCTGCCCNGTTAAGAACAACACTATGACCTCTATATGCAGGCTTAATAAATGACTGAACAATGTTTTCAGGCAAATGTCTGTCTTGTGGGTTGCCTTCTGCAGATCTCTCTTGCAGGAATGGCTGAGGGGGGCCTGCAGCATCCACATTCTGAAGGGCAGGCCCTTTCCCAGGGATTTCTAGAAGCAGCAGCTCCAGTACAGGCATGTGAGGCTGGAGTAGGGCTGGCTTTGTCCTGGACCATGCTTTGGCAAGTGGGAGCTTTTGTTCAACATGAAGTCCTCCTGTTCCCATGTAGCTGTTCTCAGCAGAGCCAGTGTGTCTCCCTGCAGGCTGCTAGGGTGAGATTACCTAACTTTGCCCTTTTGGAGTGATGTTTCCTGATTCAGGTTCATCCCCTGGCCCTCCTCGCGGGGCTGTGCCACATGCCGTTGCCACAGGTGGAATTCATGGCTTTTGGAGGCTCCTGGACCCAGCCCCTGCTTCCTGCTGTTGCTGTGACCCTACCTGCTGCAGGAGCTGTGCTAGTTGGAGCTGGGTTTGGGGTGCCTGAAGGAAGGGTGGGGTTGGACCTGTATCGGTTTGGTTGTAGGAAAGGTGGGTGCAGCGTTTTAACAAGGCCTGTTAATGCCAGAACCAGGACAAATGGGTTTAAGCTCAAGGAGGAAGTTTGAGATGAGATCTTAGGGAGAAACGGTTTTGAGGGTGGGGAGGCCGTGGCCCAGGCTGCCCAGAGCAGGGGGGGCTGCCCCATCCCTGGAGGGGTTCAAGGCCGGGTTGGATGGGGCTGGGAGCCCCTGATCCATGGGCGGTGTCCCTGCCACGGGGTGGGACTGAGGGGCCTTGCGGTCCCCTCCAGCTCAAACCGTGATTCCCTCGAGCCCCCGGGCAGCGGGCGGGGCCGCGGCTCGGGGGCCGCCGGGAGGAGGAGGAGGAGCGGCCGCTGCGGCCTCCGCGGCGCGGAGCTCCCGGTGCGGGGCTGTGGCCGGGTTGCCGTGGTAGAACGGGGTGCGCGGCTCCCCGCGTCCCGCTCTCCCCCCCGGGAGCTGTGGGCGCCCCTCGCCGCCGCTTCGGTGTCGCGATGCTCGCTCGCGGGGCGGTTGCAGAGCGATTCGTTGGTGTCCGGGGGGGCCGGGCCCCACGCGAAGCGCTGCGGGGGCTCGAGGCTGTTTTGGGGAACCGGGGGGTGGTCCGGGCAGCCTGGCAGAGGGGCCCCAGGAGGTAGAGGGGAGTTTGTTTAGCAGCAGATGGAGAATTCCTCCTCTCCCTGCAGGAGCGACCCGCGGTGTTAGTTCCCCCCTGCGAGGTGGAGGTGGGAAGAATCTTTAAAGGGACTTGCTGGGCCAAGGGACGGCTGGGATCCCGCGATGGTGAGTGTGATGGAAGTGTGATGCTGCCGGTGACGTCCAAACGTGACGCTCTGGCACCTCTTTTGGGAAGCGGGGTGGACCGTGTTCACCGGCGTCTCCCAAGTTGTACAGATCTAAGTGGTTCCCCTGTGTCTCACAGGCCGTTTTCTGTGTGGCTTTGTGGTTCCTTGTGGGATTCTGTGCTCTGTTTTCTAATGAGGGAATTTGTCTTTCTCCGTAGGCTGCAAAACCCAAGAGAAGTGTCAGCGGTACGTACGCTCGATGCTTCCCTTTTGCTGTCCATGGCTGCTTTGATCTGCTGGGAGCGTATGGGACAGAGGAGGGGGATGCTGGCATCAGGTGGCAGTCCTGGCTACTGAAATGTTCATGCCCCGTGTCTGAAAGCTACAGCTGAGCACATCCTGTCATTCCGAACCAGGAATATTCACCTGCCTGTCACATCCAGTGGATTTGCTTCTGGGGTCTTGTATTCCTTTCTTGTGAGCTTTTCCCAATCCAGGGGAGGATGAATGCATTTATTTCAGTTCTTCCCCTCACCTGCTCCCTAGCTGCTTGTTTAGAGGCTGCCGGCAGCCCCTGACGCTGAAGCAGAGCTTTCAGGGTTAACCATGGTCTCTGGGGCACTGTGGGGCGAGAGGTCACAGATTCGGTGTTGCTGGTGGGCAGCGACTCACAGAATGGAGCACAGCTGGCTCACTTGATAAAGAAGTGAAGCTGGATCTTTTATAAACAACATACTGGATCGTATCCTGGTAGTTCCCCCTGGAATGACAAGCAAGGCCAAACTGTTATTCTTGAGGCATCTCGAAAGAGCGAGCCCTGTTAAAACTACACCCGCTTGGTGAGTTCACCTGCCTCAGCACCTCTAATTTGTCTTGTTTCAGGCTCTGTTGATTCCATCCTTGGTGACCTCCTGGGATCCGACGGTAAAGTAAACTTCCTTTGCAGCTGAAGGGGCAGCATCCTTGTGCTCTTGCTTCCTTCTTGGGAGCAGGAGGTGCTGGTACAACAGCCACTGATCTCTGATCTCTGTAGTTGGGGGTGGGGGGTTGAAGCAGGGAGCAGAATGGAGAGCAGGATTTCCCAGAGTCAGAGGCTACTAAATAGGTCAGAGATCAGTTTGGGTGAGACAAAGTGAAGTTCATCTCTGATTAAAAGACTCTGTGATCTGTGAGAAGGCAGAAAATCCCCCTTTGGAGTGCCCAGGCCAGGATTATGCCTGTGTTCATCGTCCTAATCTCTCCTTGTCTTGTTTCCAGATGAAACCCCTGCTAAACCTGCCAGAGCTTTCCAGCTGGCTGGGAGCAGCAGTGGAAGGGCCCAGAGCACCAGTGTGCAGGCCAGCAGGAAGTGAGTGTCTTTCAGACACAGCCTCTCCCACTTTGAGATCTCTTTTGTGCTCCCCGGTTCTTTCTGCCCTGTCCTTAGCTTCTCCTTTGCCTGGGAAAGCAAGTTCTCTGTGATGCCTTTGGGAGCCTGGAGTGCAGAGCTGAAGCTTTCCTGCGTGGATTGGGTTCCCCCAGCCCTGTCCATCTCCTATAAATCTCCCTTATAACAAGTGATGCTTAAATACAGCAGTCCCAGCGATGCCGTCTCTTATCCTAGTGCTATTTGAGCCTCTTTTCCCATGTTGTGTGGTTTGGCTGCTGGATGTGCCCATGCGATTCCCTCCTCCTCCCACCCCTGTGTCTCCCTGCTTCCCTGCCAAGCCCTGGTGTGGTGCTGCTGACCACCAGGCTTGTGTCACAGGTCCTTTCCAAAGGATGATTTCATCAGCAAACTCCCTGCAGAGGACACCGTTGCTGCAGAGGTGAGCCCGGATTCTGGGAGAAAGCCGGGGTGTCCTGAGGGTTGGGGCCGAGCTGAGCCAAACTTGACCTGGTGTCATCCCATCCGAGTCGGTGGGATATCAGGGATGATCCGTGAAAGGTGGCTGAAGAGGTAGCCCCTCTCTGGTATTGCTGTGGGGTGGGTGAGTGGGTGGCTGGTGGGAGGAGGGCTTCCAGGTGCTCTGAATGACAGGGATCAAAGCCAGGACACGTGTCAGATAAAGCGTCATAGGAAGGACCCTCACCTAAAGCAAGGTCCTTGGGAGTTCCTAGCACTGATCACAGAGGCAGCAGAATCTCAGCAGAGGAAATGAAGTACCGAGGGTTTCAGTAGGGACGCCACAAGGAGCTGGACGTGTGTTCTTCCATCTCATAAAATGAGGAAAAACAGGGGCTGGAGCAAGGGATGAGGAGTTTCTGAATCATGCTTGTCTCTGATCTCTCCCCTCTCTGGCACACAGGGATCCAGTGCCTCTGATGCAGACCCGAAGGATCTGCTGCAGACCCTGAAGGTGAGCGCATCAGCACCCCGGCGTCGGCCCCATCAGCACTGCAGCCATGGCCTCTGGCCTCCAGGGAGGGGAGCAGCACTCACCCTGTGCCTGTCCTTGTCCCCTTGCTTTCCAGGATATGGATGAGATGGAAGCTGATCTCTTGGGAATATCGAAACCCAGTTCTGGGCCGGGGAAGAAAAATGTGAAAGGTGCTGGGAAGCATGAGTCCTCGGGAGGAGCAGGGAAACCACCAGCTCGTGAGCAGGGTAAAAAGGAGATCCTACTCTGTGTTGCAGTATGGGCATTTAGGGGGATGCCACCCAAAAAGCGACGTGCAGCCAGGTGGAGAGGGGCATTTCTGATGAACTTTGTTTCTGAGAGCTGTGGCCTCTTCTTCCAGGAGAGCCTGCGCCTGCGAGGGAAGAGAAGCCACTGTCATCCCCTGCTGCTTCCCGGCAGTACAAGAAATTTAACTTTGAAGGTAGGATCTTGCTTCACATCAGCGTGACAGCATGAAGATGCATGGGGGCAGCTGAAGGCTCTGTCCTTGTTCGCTGCCTGTAGCTTGCCCCTTCTATTAACTGAAACCTTGGCTGGTTTAATGATCTGGAGTCCTCCACTCTTTCTGCTCAAATCCTGCCACGTGTGACCCATCCACAGAGCCACCCCAGACGCCCCTGCACGCTGTGACCCCTGTTCGGAGGAGGAGGCAGGAGCTCTCGTTTGAGGATGATGGTGACGACCTGATGGATGCACTGGGGTTCAGCAGTGACCTGAAAGGAGATGGGAAGCAGGGAAAGAAGGCAGAAGAGTAAGTGCAATCAAGAGGCGGTCGGAGTAAAGCGGAGGAGGGCTTGTGTGTTTTGACGGTGCCACCACGCTGAGTTGGGGCTGCTGGAGCCTCTGGGTCCCAGAAAGGTGCAAAGCGGCCTTGTTTGCCAGAGCACCCTGTCAAAGCTGTGTGACAAGGGGCAGCCCTGCCTCTTGGAGAAACCTTAACGGCCACTGTGTCCCCAACAGAGAGGAGCTGCGGCCAGCCCGCTCCAAGCTGGATGAGTTGCTGGGACGAGGCTCCATGGCCAAAGTCCCGGAACAGCCAGGCGTGGGTGACCAAAAGGGGTTCAAACTGGATAAGAAGTACCAAAAGCAGCCAGGTGAGCACAGCCAGGGATGCTGGGAAGGCCTACAGAGGTGGCAGCACCAGGAGAATGAGATTGGTTTCTGATGCCCTTGGGAAAGACCCTTTCTATGGTGCGTGCAGGGTTGCTGATGGGCTCTTTGTGAGCACAGGGGCAAGGAGGTTGATGCAAAAGTGGTGTCCTCTGCGCTCGAAGCAGCTTGGGAGCATTCACACCGTAGCCATAGTTCAGTTGCCTTTGATTGTGGGCTGATTCCCAGTGGGAATTGTAAGGGAGGAGAGGAGGAGGGCTGATGTCTTTGCAGCTGGCTGCTCCTCTGGGCGCTGACTTCAGGCTTCTTGTCTGAGCAGAGAAGGAGGAGGGTTTTAAGGAGGAGGATTTTGTCTTTGGAGCGTACCAGCCTTCAGTGGCCTCCACAATGAAGGACCAGCCGTCGAGGAGGCCGTCTGTAAGGTACGGTGCCGCGTGTGTCTGGACTGGCCACGGTGCCCCTGCAGTGGAGTAGGCGAGGATCCCTCGCAGACAGGGTCCCCTTGCAGGGAGGTGTGAGAGTGCCTCTCCTTGCAGCAGGTTTTCAGCCGAGAACAGCAGTGAACCGAAACCAGAGCCATGCTCCAAACCCCCTCCTCCAGCGAGCAGGAGCCCTGTGCAGCGCAGCAGGACGGGAGGTGACTGGCTGGGTTTGAAAGATGAAGATTTTCTGGATTCGGAGCCACTCTCTGCAGCAAAGGCCAGTCCCGCAGCGATCTACCCCAGCCCTACGAGCCAGCTCCCAGCTGCAGAGCAGGCAGAGGCCAAACCTGACCCAGTGGAGGAGGAGAACTGGCTGGCGGCTGCCTTGTCTCGCAAGAAAGCCCAGGCACAGGCAAAGGCCCAGGAGAGAAGTGCCGAGCCCTTGGAGGCCCCAGGCAAAGAGCTGGATCCCCGCTCTCCTGTCAGGTAACAGCTTGGTTGATGGTCGCAGCATGCTCATCTGCTCCATGTGTCGCTGTTCCAGCAGCACATCTTGGCAGCCCTCAGCTCGGGTTTCACAAATTAATCTTAAGCAGTATCTCGTTTCATGCTGGGGCAATGACACAGGGCTTTCTCCCACTGATCCAGCCCGTGGACCCCTTACACCTCAGGGCTCTCCTTCCAGTCATGGCCACAGTTGCCTGAACTCCTGCAGAGCTGTGCTGGATTAGTGCGTCCCCACGGGCTCCCACTCTGCTCTTCATTCCTGCCTTCGTTCCCCTTCACTCTTAGTTCCAGGCGAACCATCTCCTCCGGTCTGGGTTTACGCTGACGCAGGTTTATACTGGCGCCACGAATGGGACTCAGAAGCGAATTGCAGACACGCAGCCGTGTGTAATGGGCAGGGAGGTGTGAGCTGGGGCAGACGCTGCCCAGGGGAAGGGGGTGGGAGCAGCAAGGAGGATTGTCAGTGGTGGAGACTTTGGGGCAACTTTGCTCCCTCTGCAGCAACAGCGCTGAATCCTGCCGCAGCGGAGCAGGACAGAGGCTTTCACCTGCAAGGCAGGAATGGTGTTGGGATAAAGGATTTTGTCTTTCATCACCTCGGCATTCCCACACAGGGTGCTTTTTGCTTGCAGGCAGCTGGCCGACTCCATAGGAGCCCCGCAGCAGGCAGCTGGCTCACAGGAGAAGGCAGCAACTGCAGAAAGCTCCGGGTACGGCCCCCACCTCCTTTGCGTTTTGGGCATCCTCCACATGCGAGAGGTCCTGCAGAAGGCAGCACTGTGGGCAAGATGGGGGAGCAGGGAGAGCTGGCAGCCAGCTGTGATGACTTTGGTCTGGGACATCTGTAACTGGGAGGGAGGACAGCTGTGAAGGATCAGTGGGCTCTTACCTGTTTGATCACAGAGGGACAGTGAGATTTTAAACTTAAGGAACTGCCAAGAATGATGACGTCTGTGCACCTTTCTCTGAGCTGTGGTACTGTTGTGCATCACTTCTGTCTCTGTGCCCTGGCAGGCAGCCGATCCCCTGGCTCAGCACCCTGAAACCAGCCCCAGCTCACCCATCGGAGGCTGCAAATGGGGCTCCCTCCAGAGACACCAGAGCCCTTGGTGCGTTTTGTGTTGTTGAACAATTTGGGCAGCAGGAGCTGCAGCGTCACCCTTGGCTGTGTGAACGCTGCCTGGGCTTTGACCAGCCGTTGTCAGAGTGGGATGCAGGATCCCACCATCCTCACCTCATGGTGTGATGGGGACACTGTGTGTGTGTGCACTGAGCCGCCTTTGGGGTTTCAGAGGGCTGAAGGGAACTTGCTGGGTGGGCGTAAGTTCGTGCTGTCCTTTCTCTCTTGCCCTTCCCTCCTGCTGCCCCCAAACTTGTCCCACCAGTGCTGTGTGCTGGAAGCCCCCCTCCTGCCCGTGGCTGAGGCTGTGCACCAGTTCAGAGGCCACTGAAAGGGGCTTAGGGGATGCAGCCTCCTCCCCAGCTGACGGAGATGGAGGAGGAGCTGTGCTTTGCCTCCAGACTTACTTTGCAGAGCAGTCCCACCACTGTGCATGGGGTTGGGGTGGTAGGCGTAGACCTGTCTTACTCTCCATCCCCATCACCAGCCAGCAGAGCAGAGCATTACCCTGCTCGGACTGCCCAGGTGACCTAGGCCCTTATCCTTCTGGGAGGGGATGGTTCCCATTGATGTGTTTGAATCACAGACTTGTTCAATTTTCAGTCCCCACAGCCTTGATCCTAGGAGAGCAGGAGACACAGGGCCCGGCCCTGCTCACTCAGGTGGGTCTGTGCCCTCGAGAGGTGCTGGATCAGGGAGGTGATTGTGAGCCCTTCGCTGCCGACTTAGTGGCATCTCTCCCGGCTCCCTCAGCAGGTGGAAGGGTGGGCCCTGCTTTGCATCCCTGGGAGCCCGTGTTGGTGGAGGCAGAGTGTTTGGGGAGCCCTGGGATACCACAAGTTGTGTTTATCAGGCCAAAGTGCATGTGCTGTGTGTGCTTTGTGAGTGCTGTGTGTCTACAGCCCTGCATGGCAGCATCTGCACAGCTCCCCACATCTCTCTGTATTATATTAATTAGATAGCAAAGGCTCCAGTTGATAAAGGACCCTTTTTTTAACCTTTCCAACTTGTTTTCTCCAGTATGGTAGTGAAGATGCTCCAAGATTGTTTCTAGACAGCTGAAGGGGGATGGGAGCCTTTAACAGAGACGGCAGCTCCTGCTTGGTCTTTGAAGCCTCTGTTTGCCATCCAGCTGGGCCTCCTTGCCCTGCTCTGGTGGGAGGACACACGCTGTCTCCCAGAGGACTCATTGTCTTATCCCTGTCCCCACGAGAGGGAGAGCCCAGCACATTTGTGTCTGGAGTCGGGGCTGCTGAGCATCACCCGAGACCCAGGCCAGCAGTGGGGCTGGGCAGGGAAAGGGTAGAGGAGGACTGTAGTAGGCTGGGGGTGGATCACCATTCCCAGACTGGAAGGAGGTGTTTTCCCAGGTCTTTGTTTCCCTGAGAGCATTCTTGTGTCTCCACAGGTCACCACTCCCCGGGCACATCTCCAGGCTGCCCCACAGCAGCAGGTGAGGCATGTGCCCACTCTGGGGGTTCTTGTGGCTGCACCACAAAGCCACTGATCCTGAAGGGCCTTGATTGATCTTCTCTTTCCACCCCTTAGGCAGAGTCCTCAGCCCTGGGCTCGCTACACGAGAGGCGGCTGGGGCTTCCCGCACCCAAGCTCTGTGAGGATTCATCCGTCTATCAAGCAGCACTGCTCAGCATCCAGGCCCGCGTGGTAGAGCTGGAAAGCCAGGTGAGCCCCATCACCTGCTGGGTGGGGACTGTGGGTGACCCCAAAGGAGAAGGAGCCTTGTCCACCCTGAACTGCATCAGGGTGACAGGAGAGGAGAAACTTCCCTGTCCAGAGTTGCCTGTGGCCACCAAGTGCTGCTATGGGAGTTCTGTCCCCGGGGCAGGACAAAGACCTTCTCCCTGCATACCCGACAGGTCCGGACACTGGAGCTGGAGCGGACGCAGCACAGGCTGTTGCTGGAGAGTCTCCAGCAGCGGCACCAGGAGGACCTAGAACTCCTCGAGAGTGCCCACAGGTACCAGACTCTTACCTGTGCTCCCCTTCTCTGCCAGGTCCTTGCCTATAGCCCTGTCCATCTTTCCTGGGGTGGGAGAAGTGGGGCGCTTCTCAAATCCATCCCTAGGACGGGCAGGCGCTGGGACATGTCCGTGCAGACCTAGTGGGGACAGAGAGTGGCCTCGTGGGTGATTGTTGGAGCCCACTCCTGCCAAAGCTGTCCTGTGGGTGACAAAGAGGAGGGGCCAGTCCCATTGCCTGCATGTCCCAGGCCACCGCTCTGGGCAGCAGTGGGAGGGTTCAGGGCTCAGACCGCGGAAAGAGGTGCACAACATGCCTCAGTTTCCCCACTCACACAGCAACACCGATCTGCTCCTAAATCCCTGTGTGCCCCTTGGGTGGAGTGTGCCATACTGCCATGAAAGCAACACCTCACCCTGAGGGCTCTCTCTCTCGGCAGGAGCCGGGTGAAGGTGGTGGAGGAGACCTATGGGCAGCGGGAGGAGCGGCTGCGACAGGAGAAGGAGCAGCTGGTAGCTCAGCTGCTATCACAGAGCCAGGATGCGGAGCAGGCACGAGCAGAACTGGTGGCACAGCACCAGCAGCGCCTGGCGACGCTGGAGCAGCAGAGTGCACGGGAGCTGGAGCGGCTGCAGGAACTGCAGAGGTGAGAGCGGCACACATGTGGGGCTAAATACCCTTTTTTGTTGATGGAACCAGAGAACGGGGCCACGATGAAAGAAAAAAATCAGACTCCAGAAGCACTGGGTTGTGGGCAGGTCGGTGGCTTTTGGAATGTTGGATTTGCCAGGGAGATCTGGCTGGAGACATCATTTCAGAGGGAATGCATTGTATTTTGAAAGATGCTGAACCCAGTGTTTTATCTCCCCTAAATCCCTTTTGTTTAGGTCCCTGAGTCACTGGTATCCACCAAGTTTGGGTCGATAAGAAATCAGTTTTTGGCAGAGAAACCCATAACCTCCAAATATGGCCGTCCCTGCCAGTGGGATGCCCCATAGCCGACTACCGTGCCAGTTCAGCTCCTGGGACCTGGTTCTCAGCCCCACAACCAAGCCTTTCCCATGCTGCCTGTCACAGGGAGCACCACTTTGTGACAGCCCCTGGTGGGCTTTTCCCCCTTGTCCCACAGGGTGTCTGTCCAAGAGATGCACAAAGACTATGAAGAGCAACTCCAGCGGCTGAAGCGGCTGAAAGACCAGGAGATCGATGCAGTGACCAGTGCCACTTCACACACCAGGTGCCAGCAGCCAGTGTCGTATCACTGTGTTGGTCCCTGGCCATGATGCTCCCTGTCCTACAAGGAACCAGCCTCAGACCTCAAGAGGAGCAGGGGCCATTCCCTCTCCCACCCACTGCCTCAAGGGATGCTGAGCTGTTTCATACTTGTAATGACTCCCCTAAGCAGCAGCTACATCTCCATTCTGGATGCCCAGCCTTTGGCCCTCTGCACATCCCACTCTCTATTGCAGTGAGATGAAGCGTGTCCCACAGAGGTGACCCTCCCCTCGTTCCTCTCCACAGGTCTCTGAACAGCGTCATTGAGCAGATTGAGAAGTTCTTCAGTGATCTGCACAGCCTCTCTCACAAGGTGGAGGCCACGCACCACAGCACCTCCCAGGAGCTGGCCCTGGGGGCACGGCAGCGCGACCAGCAGCTCAAGGGTATATCTGCCTGTGCTGAAATGGCTGCGGGGTCCCTGCTGTGGCTGGGGACAACTAGAAAATGGGGAGAAGGTTGGACTCTGAGTCAGCCAGAGGCTGGGGGCTCAGGCTGGCAAAGGCCTTGGTCGCTGCATGTCTTGGGATCTCCCTCTTGCAAATTGGTGTCCTGGGGTTGTGCAGAGTGTGATGAGACAAACGCACGCAGCTTTTCCATGGGAATGGTGTGGGCAGAGAGGCTTTCCTGCCTCGTGCTTACAGCACCGCTGCTGTCTCTCCCCAGTGCTCCAGGACCGGCTGTCGCAGCAGCAGAGGGACATGGAGGAGGAGCGGAGCCGGCTGCAGGAGGTGATTGCCAAAATGGAGGCCAGGCTGGGTGAGCAGACTCGGCTGCTGGAGCAGGTGAGCCCTCCTGTCTGGGAATGGGGCGTGAGTCTTCCCCACTGGAGATCCCTGGCCTAGAGCCTGTGAGTGGCATCTCTCTCTTTTTCTGATCCAGGAGCGATGGAGAGCAACAGCGGAGCAATCCAAAGTGGAATCGCTGCAGCACTCACTGGAGGAGCAGCGGCGAATCATGACCCAGCAGCATTCCATGGAACGAGCAGAGCTGGAGAGGGCAAAGGTGACATGTCCGGGTGTTTTTGCTGTGACCAGAGTCTGAGGCTGCACTGCAGTGTGTGCGTGCTGGGCTGCAGCATCCTTCTACCCTCCTCCTCCTCAATCCCACATCCAGTCCTGTGCGTGCACGGTGCATCCCGAGTAGTGCAGGGCCAGAGCTCCCCACGCAGGGTTCATGCCAGGTGCCGTGGCTTGAACCAGCCTCTGGATGTGGTGTGGTAGGGATGGGTTAAAGGAGAAAAATCCATCCGTGGATGGGACTCAGTGCTTTCTCTCCCCCTCTCTTGCAACTCTCCAGAGTGCTTTGCTGGAGGAGCAGAAGTCAGTGATGCAGAAGTGCTCAGAGGAGCGACGGAAGCTGGCTGCTGAGTGGTCTGAGTTTCACACCCAGCAGCAGCTGAGCAAGGCGCGGATGGAGCGTGAAATGGAGCGCACCCTGCAGATGGATTCCCAGAGAGAGGGCACCATCCTGAGCCTGGCCAAGGTACTGCTGTGGAAACCCTTCCCGTGGCCTCCGGCAGTGCCTGGAAGGCTCCTGGGTGGGTCCTGCCCATGGGGCAGGTGTTCAGCGCTGCCTTTAGGTGTTTAACACAGAGACTCGCTTGAGGTGGTGTGAATTGACCTGCTCCAGGAACAGCCTCCACCGGCCTGTTTTAGCTGTTGACTGAAGCATCAGTCGTCTCTATCCCTCCCCTTTGGGAGGAGTTTGGGCAGCCAGACCACGGGAAGCTGCCTCTGTTGAGAGTCTGGAGGAAGGAAATCCCCATGAAGGGTTCAGTAAAAGCTCCCTGTGCTGTGGGGACGTGTCCAGAGCCAGGTCTGGTCCCCACTGGGGCTGCCCAGAGGGGAGTATGTGGCCCTGGCAGTGTGGCAGAGCCACATTTCTAAGGGCTACTAGAGTGGAAAATAACAAACCACTGTGCCTTGAGCATATTTTAAGGTCAGGGTGTATGTGTGCATTTGTGTGTACAATTCCAGTACTGCCAGTCCTGGTCCCCGAGTGGGTGAGCGAGGGCACTGCTTGGTGGTTTTGCTCTGATCCTGAACTGGCACACGCTAGGAGCTCAGCGGGGGCAGATCCCTGCCATCACTTGGGAAGATGTTTTACGGTGTGCAGGACAGAGCAGGTAACACCTCAGTTTCCCCTGTGCCTATCCTAGGAGCAGGCAGACCTGAAGATCTGGAGCCGTGATCTGAAAGCCAAGGAGGAGCAGCTGGCAAGGGACAGGTTGCTGCTGGATGAGGCCTGGCGGGAGCTGAAGCTGGAGAAGGAGAAGGTGAACAGGGCTGCGCTGCGCATCCAGGAGCAGGAAGATAAGATTAAAAGCATGACCAGGGTAAGTGCAGCATCTGTGCTTGTGGTTCACAGCTGTGCACAGGCTGGCAGCAAAACTAGAGTTTCACACTCCTCCCAAAGTCATAAATCCTAATCCTGTCCTGGGATGGGAATAAGGGGATGCACAAAGGAGCCTTGCTGCAGTGAGGGTCCCCGTCCCCAGCCTCCCCAGCCACTCTACCTTGCAGCTCTCATCTCAGAAGTATGAGGAAGGGGAGCGAGCCCTGCGGGAGGCATGCAGGATGGAGTCAGAGCAGCAGAGCAGGCTGCAGGTCATGCAGCAGCACTTGGGGCAGCTGAAGCAGCACGAACAGCGTCTGCATGAGGCAAATACCCACTCATCTGCCCATCTCAGCCTGGGGCCACTATGCCAAGGGCCTGAACCTTCACCAAAAGCTTCTCTCTCCTTTCTCTTGGGGATGGGGCAGGACCGGCTGAGCATGGCTTACCAGAGGAAACAGCTCCAAAAGCTAAGCGAGGAGCTTTGCAGCAACCCCACAATGCTGCTGACCGCAGAGCAGGACGTCGGTACCCCTGTGGAAGGCCTTTCCACGCTGTGTAAGGCTTCCTGCATGCTGCTGTGAGATGGGATAGGCTGGGGGGCAGCCGCACTTGGGAGGCTTGTGGTGTTCCTGGGGGCTGTTTTAGTTCCAGTACATAAACCTCAGCTGTGAGTTGGCCTCCCTGTCCTCAGAAAGAGCTCAGCCGAGCTCTCTGAGTTGGGGCAGTGCCAGGAGCAGGAGGAGAGGGGACGGGGGTGGACAAGCAGCTGGGTTAATTTTCATTAGGAGGTTGGGGGAGGACCCTGCTGCAGGGGCACAAAGGCAGCTGAGAAAAGGATGCTCTCTTGTGTCCATCTGCAGTTCCCCCAACGGCAGCGGCATCACGCAGCTTGGGGTTTGTTCCAGGCTTTCCACCTCGTGTTGGGGCGCTCCCTTGGCACAGCTTCGGGGGCAGCAGGGAAACCCCGGCCGCAGCCAGCTCCACCGAGCTCTACACGAAACTGCTGCTGCTGAAGCACAGAGCCCAGCAGGTGAGGAGACGGGGCTGGAGAGCACTTCAACGTGGCTGGGGTAGGAGCGGGGCTGAGGGAAGCCTGATTCGAGCCTCAGGGCTGCAGGGTGGGTGTCTGCTATGACCCTTTCTGGGCTGGCAGGAGCCACGGGTGCCTGGAGGGGTGATTCCAGCAGAGAGGATGGGAGGATCCTTGCAGCTTGTCTGGCCTTAGTTCAGCGGGGCTGCCCCCTTCTCCAGCCCGGGCGGCAGAAGGCAGCTCTGCTGGACCTGGTGTCGCCGCGTTCCATCCTTGCACGAGGGCGCCTGCCAAGGCCTCCTCCGGTGCCCGTCCCGTTCATTCCTCCTCCCTTCTCAGGACCACAGCTTCCTCGAGGACGAGCAGTTTTTCCTGGAGACCCTGACGAACGCGCCGGACCGCGCTGCCCCGCGCTCAGACTGAGTTGGGATCCATCGGTGCCCCCATCCTCGCAGGGGGCCGCTGCGCCCCCGTCGGGGAGGAAAGCAGAGAATAAAGAATTCCAGTGTTCGGCCCTGGCGCTCCTCCGTCTCTTTAAAATCGCGGTGCTCAGTGCGCGACCGGCTGCGCTGCGGGGCCGCGGGGAGGGGGCTGTGCGCGCCGTTGCATTCAGGCGCTGGGCGGCCTGCCCCGTTGCCGTGGGAACGCGGGGTCTTTCCCGGCGCGTCGCCTGGGAGCTGTGTACGCGCTTCCGTTCAGGCGCCGCTCCTGGCGGCCCCGTTGCCATGGGAGCGAGGGGCCTTTCCCTGCGTGAGGCGCCAAAGATGGCGGCACCACTGCTTCTGGGGCGCTCGGCGCGGAACGCGGCCCGGGCCGGGCGGGCGCTCGGCACGGCCAGTGAGAGGCGGGGGACCCAGGGACCTCCGGGGTCGGGGAAGGGGGAGGACCCAGGGTGGGGGGGGAGGAGGGTGCATGATCGTCCCCACCGGTCTCCTGCTCTGCCCCATCCCCGCTGATCCCCGCTCTGTCCCGGCCGCCTCGGCGCCGCTCCTTGCTCGCTGTGTAAACCACGAGTTCTCTCCCTGCTAGCCGCCCTGTGCAAGCGGGCAGAGCCGCTAGGGCCGATGCCCAACGAGGATATCGACGTCAGCAAGTTGGAAACGCTGGAAAAATACCGGTGCTTCAGTCGGTACTTCAAGCTGGCGGAGAAGGAGAGCAGGAGGCCGCGCTGGTGGCGGACATACCGGCAGCACTGCAGCCCCCCAGCAGGTACCTGCCTCTGCTCCTGATCCTAGGGCAGCTGCTGCTGGGATCTGCCCCAAACCACACCCTCTTAGGAGATGATGAGGTGCTGCAGCCGTTTCCGATGTAGAAGTTCGCAGAGTGCTCTTCAGGGAAGCGGATGATGGTTTTCTGGTAGGAGTGAGGCTGGCCAGGAGCCACCCAAAGCCATGGAACAGCATAAAGAAGGGGTTCCATGGATCCCCAGTAGTGTTGGAGAAAGCAGAGTGGGAACAAGAGCGTTAGACCTGCAGCTGTTTGGCCACGTCGCTCACTGGCCGGCAGACCTGGAGGTCTGGATGCACAGTGATTTTTGGGAGGAGGTGGGAGCAAGGGCCTGGAGGTGCAAAGGGGTGGTAACTGTGGGAGAACCAGGTCTCTGACACTTTGTCTGTTGCACGCTCTGTAACATTTTGTAGCTCTGTGCTTGGTATTTGTATTTTTCACGTACATGATATTTTCACTGCTCTCTGAAGAGCCAAAGACTGACATCAGCCTGCCACGTGAGAAGCTACTGCGGGAAAAGGAAGTCAAGGAAAGGAAAAAGATCCTGCAGGAGAACCGTCAGAATGCAGAGATGGAAAGAGCAGCACGGCTCCGGACTGGTTGGTGCCCCACCACTCCGTACCTGCCCTGGCCACTGGGGCCACGGCTGCCTCCTGAAAGAGTTTCTCTCTCCCTGTAGAGCTGATCCCTCTCGACAAAGTCAGAGCAGAGTGGGAGAAGACCAGTGGCCCCTTCCACAAGCAGCGCGTGGCAGAACACTGCGGGATATTCCGTGACTTGTTCAAGGGCGCCGTGTTCACCCCCTGGGTCTCCCTGAGGGTGGAGTACAACCAAGACGATGAGAACTTCGTGCCAGTCTACTACGGAAACATAGTGACTCCGTCAGAGGTGTGCGCGGGGGTCTGGGAACAACTTGCACCCCATGGGAGCCTGTGTGGTTTTGTCAGATGCTTCTGATGGGCATTGTGCATTCTGGGGGATTTTTTGAGGGTATTTGTGATGAAGGAAACACATCTAAGAAATGCGTTAAGGACCAGAGTCTTGCCCAGGACTGTTGTCCATGGCAGTCTGCTGTTAACGCCCCTGGGGCTCTCCTGGTGGAACTGAATTACTCGGTGGTGGCCGTGCCTGGGAAACCATGACTTGGTTTTAACAGAGCTATTTGTGTTTCTTGTTTAGGCTTCCAGTCCCCCTGCAGTGTCGTATGAGGCAGATAAAGGCTCCCTTTGGACTTTGTTGCTCACAAATCCAGGTGAGTAGTGGGTTCTTTAAAAATAACTTGTTTAAACAGGGTTGTTTCACTCTGCCCTTGGTTAGTTCCTGTTTCTTTTGGCTGCACGGTGTAACCTAATCGAGTGTATTTTGCATGCAGGAAAGGTTGTAGCCTCCTCAGATCTCCAGCCATTGAGAGATGGGGCAGTGTAGGGGAAGTGATTTCCTGGCTCCCATCTCTCGTTTATCCCCGAAGTTTTCCTTCACTCAGTAGTCTGCCTGGGAGGTGGGTTAGCGGGCACTGCCCTGAGAAACCAAAGGCACAGCAGAGGGAAGCAGTTGATCAAGAAGTTCTTGTAATCTTGGAGTCATGTCTGTGGAGTTCTTTGCTCCTTGTTTTAATCTCAGTCCTAAAAAAGTGCTAGGAAAGGAGGTCTTGAGCTGCTCCCTCTGTTTAAAACTTTATTCCTGTGTTTCGCTTCGGGGCTGAGGCAAACTCCAGGCTGCCCCTGAGTCACCTTTTCTTGTTGTGTGCGTTTGCAGATGGACATTTAAGAGAGACGGACTTGGAGTACCTGCACTGGCTCGTGTGAGTACTGCACGCCAGAGCTGCATGCTGCTCAGCTCAGGTTCAGCCCAGGCGGAGCGGCAGAGGCTCCTCCCAGGGACCTGGGAAGTTGTTGGCTAAGGCAGTTCTGTGGGTTTCTCTGTCGCTCTCTGAAGCTACTTTATTCCTGTGTTTTGGGTCCTTGGTGAAGTGCAGCAGTGCCAAGTGTTGCTGCTGCTTGGCATTAAGGCACTGGATATGTTTCTTTCTTCCAGGGAAAGCAGCCCTGCTGTCTGTCCCTTTGTCACACAGGGCATAAGTCATGTCAGAACATAGCACAGAGGGATTTGCAGTCCTGGGTGAACCTGCAGGCGCTAGTGGAGGGGAATGGGTAGATGTTCAGTGAAGTAATTTCTTTGTGTTCAGGACGAACATCCCAGGCAACGATGTCGCATCGGGTAAGGAGATCTGTCATTACTTGCCTCCGTTCCCTGCCATGGGAACTGGCTACCATCGCTTCATCTTCCTCCTCTTCAAGCAAGACTGCCCCATCGATTTCAGTGAGGACGTTCGGCCAAAGCCATGGTAATTCAGGCTCCCACTGGGCAGTTTCACACTCGCTTGGCTTGGATGTTTTTGCCTGTTATGTAGGACAGCAGTTCCTTTTAATCTTCAGAGTTGTTCAGGACTGCTTTGAGTTTGCATGTTGCTCGAAGCCACAGTCCCAGCCCTGCAAGCGCTGCCAAGTCCTTCTTTAAAGTGGGCTTTTAAGAGGGGTTTGCCCTGCCTGGGGCAGAGATGTGCACACAGCTGGAGAGGCTGGGGGATTTTTTTTTTTTTTTTGGTGAATTTCCTCTTCCACCTCTGTTTTATAGACCCTAGGGGGATGTGGAGGAATAGTTGCCTACCAGGGTGCTGCAGGACAAGAGGTTCACCTCAGCTCTTGTGTTTGCGTCCGTTTCCAGCCACAGCCTCAAGATGCGAACCTTTAGCACATTTGACTTCTACAGAAAGCATGAGGACGCAATGACCCCAGCAGGGCTGGCGTTTTTCCAGTGTCAGTGGGACAGCTCCGTTACCTGGGTCTTCCATCAGCTGCTCAGTAAGAAATGTGCAGGGGTGCTGGATGGGTCCATAACATGCAGGGGCAGTGAAACGGGCTGTGGCTGGAGGCTCATGCCTGGTCCTGGCACTTGTCTAGGATCTGTTGCAGCACAGCAGGGATCATTGGTGAGCCATCTTCCACCAGACTCACAGCAGTCTGAGGAAACAACCTCTAAAAGGCCATTTGAAATGAGCCTTTTAAAATGTTACAAAGAGAGCCTTCAGCCAGGCCTGCTTGACCACCTGTGACTTGAGGGCCCTCACTGGTGAAGGAAAGGGCCTGGCGTTTGGACCTTAGACGTGTTGCTAATGCTCCGTATCACCCCTTGCAGATATGAGGGAGCCTGTGTTTGAATTCGTGCGGCCACCTGTTTACCATCCTCCACAGCTGAAGTTCCCGCGCCACCAGCCGCTGAGGTACCTGGACAGGTACCGAGACAACAAGGAGCCCACCTATGGCATTTACTAGGGGTGCAGCCCCCTCCCAAGCAGGCACTGGGATGCTGGCCAGGCACATGGGGCAGCTCTGGAACTGTGAACCGCCTGCGCCTCTGGAAGGAGAAGGCAAAGTCAGACTCTCGGCTCCCAGTTCCCCTGTGTTGGCAGCTGCACAGTGGGGAGTGACAGGCGTTTGCTGTGCCTGGCAGCTGTGTGGGCAAAGGGCTCCTTGAAGAGGACGTTCATGGGTGAAAGCAGGCTGAAACCCTGCTGCTGTGGCCATGGCAGAGCTGATCAGTGAGGGAGGCAGGGTTGAGTCCCAAAAGATGCCCTGGTTTGCTTCTCTGCAAGGATCACAGTTCTCCTTTCAGCTGTTGATGCGACAAACAGAGCCAGGCAGCCTGGATTCTCTCTGCTTTATAACACTGCAGTTCAGGACTGTCAGCTTTCATCTGTGCAGTCCTCTTAAGGAGGTGACTGATTAAACACACTGAGCAACATGGCAGTGCTGCCTTGTCTTTACTTGGAAGAGCTTCATATCCCAACCTACTGGGTAGCTCAGCAGGATGCAGGGAGGAGGGCGGCCATTCTCCTGGCTGGGATCTCTTTCCCCTCATGGATGTCGTAGTGTAGAAAGAGTGCGGTTACACAGGGGGTAAGCACGCACAAGGTCTGTGTTTGTGGAGCTGGTTACTCCCAACTGCTCAAGCATGTGGGCCTCAGTCTCCTTCCCCTCGGTCCGTGGACGGCACGTGTCCTGCACGGAGAGGTGGGGCAAAAACAGCTGCGGAGTTGCCGGGGCAGACATGCGGTGTTGGCCTGGCACTGCTGCCACTGCCACTCCTGCACCCTAGCTGTGGAGAGACTGCTTTCTGCTCTGCCCTGCAGGGTTCTTCCTGCATCCCAGTTTGCATGTTTAACCTCCAAATACCAATGTGTTTTCCTCCTGTTGCAGCTGCCTGTTCCCAGCTCCCGTTCCCCCCTTACTCAGGAAATAAGAGCCTCTGGCAAACAGCTGGAGCGTTTGCTGGAGCAGTGGGCAGCCGTTGCTCCCATGTCTCCTGCTGCCCCAAAGGATTCTGTGGCCAGGTGTGAGCCGGGGTGGAGGAGCTGGTGAGGTGAGCGGTGGCAGCAGAGGTGCCCTGCAGTTCTAGGCAGGCACGTGGCTTGTATCTCCCTCTGAGCTTTGACTATTTAGTCAGAATTTGCAGTTTGAGTCCAGGGGGATGTTCTGGATCTGAAGCTGTGAAAGTGAAAAGTATAAAGATAAGGTGAAGGGATGTGGTGCACAAGCACCACCATCACCTCCGGGCAGAAGACTCCACCTTCACTGGCTCGAATGGCCTGGAAGACACCTTTTTTTTTCTGCTTTGGAGTGTGAGGGTGTTGCAAGGAACTTGGTAGGAAAAGGAGCGGTGGGCATGCACAGGTAACGTTCAAACAGCAGGAACTGCGGTTTGAAATGGAATGATACAAGTGGAGAATGAGGCCCTGGCCAGCGGCTGGCAGCTGGTGCAGCCTTTGCACTGCAGAGGGAGGTGGCGTGGGTGCCCTTCTCCGCCAGTTCCTGGGCTGCTGAATCCCTTGCGCTGTGCTGAGGCCTTTACCTGGGGCGCTGTTGTCCTTTGCTCGGGGTGAGAGTGGCAGGAAGTGCCCTCAAAGGGCCAAAATGGAGTGAAATTGGATTATACCTCACGTACCTGTGCAAACACATTCATGGAAACGCTCGTTGCTCTGAATCTTGCCCACCTCGTGCGTGTGTCCCTGTGCTGCCGCCGAGAGGGCACCCACTGCCCATCTCTTTGAGCACACGCTGGCTCCGAGCCCTGACCCGCCTCTGGGTTTAGCGTCACCATCTCCTCCGCCCTCTCTGCACAGCTGAGTTTCTATTTCCCCAGCTTCTTTCTGTGGCTTCTTTCCTCCATTTCCCTGATTCCTGCCGTGGGCAGGATGGCGTCACCTGCCATACAGAAGCTGGAGGAGAAGCTGACATGCTCCATCTGCCTGGAGCTGTTCAGGGCGCCTGTGACCTTGCCGTGCGGGCACAACTTCTGCAAGCTTTGCATCAGTGGCCACTGGCACAAGGAGGAGCTGGCACCTGCCAGGGCTGAGAGGAGCTACAGCTGCCCCCAGTGCCGCAGGGACTTCACGCAGCGCCCAGAGCTGGACAAGAACGTCACCCTGGACAGCGTGGTGGAGCTGGCACGGGACGGCGAGGCGCAGGTCTTAGGCACCAGGAGGTGCGAGGTGGTGGCCCAGGGTGAGCTGTGCCCGCAGCACGGACGCCCGCTGGAGCTCTACTGCGAGGAGGAGCGGCGGTGCGTCTGCTGCATCTGCACCGTCCAGCAGTGCCAGCGGCACCAACTGGTGCTCTTTGAGGAGGAGCGCGCTAAAAAGCAGGTGGGAGTGATGGGTGGCAGGGGAAGAGCAATGGGAGCCACGGCAGCTTTGGCACCGCACGACGTCCACCTCTGCTGTCCTGTGCTCTGCTGGGGCGACACGATGTGCTGCCATGTGCCGAGCTGTGTGCAGCCTCAGCTGAACAAGGGCCTGGCATGGGCTTTGGCCAGTGAGATGCCACCATCCCCCAGCTGCTCCCTGAGAAACCAGCAGAGAACTGGGCAAATCCAGCAGCACTGGATGAGCGGGGCCATAGGTGTTTGTGAGCCATGATTTGGAGGAAACGGCTAAAAAGCAGTGAAAGGCAGCACAGGGTTTCACTTCTCAGTGACCCTGGATGCAGCCTCTGCCCTTTCCAAGCCTTTTCCTTCCCTGTAAGCCTTGTTCTGAAGCCCTGGGAGGGCTACTGGTGCTGTGTGGGCAGTGGTGCCCTGCTCTGCAAGGTGCTGGTGCCTCCCTTTGCAGGCCCTTTTGAAAGCATCCCTGGATAAAGCCCAGAAGGAATCAGAGAGGATGGAGCGGGAGATGCAGGAGCTGGAAGAGCAAACACATAGTATCAAGGTAATGCTGAGGCCATCCCCATGCCAGGCATGAAGTGGGAGTGTACTTGCTCTCATGGCTTTCCCCTGCGCAGGAGTCTTCAGAGATGCTCAAATCAGGGATACTGAGCAAATTCAGTCTCCTGGGGCAAGCCCTGCAGAATTTCCAATGCCGGACGGTGGCCAGGATTGAGCAAGAGCAGGCGGCAGCACTGGAGCGCACTGGGGAGAACTGGAGCCTCCTGAAGGACCACCTGGATGTCCTCGGCCAGCACAGGGAGAGGGCTCAGCGCCTGCTCGACTGCCCCAACCACAGGACCTTTCTCCAGGTACTGTCCTGGCACTGTGTCCCTCCCCAGACCCCTCTGGTGACGGCAGAGACTTGGTCAACCCCTTCCCCAGGGGCACGTGTCCTCAGCTCAGCCCAAGGATGTAATGGGGCTGTGAGGAAGAGCTGAGGGTGACGCTCAATTGGAGCACATGGTGCTGCCCCCAAACTGCTCACCAAGTCTCTTCCGCCACCAGCAAAACACCAAGTACCTCCACAGCTCCTCTGCTCCCCTCAGCCTCATGCTCCCACTGCAACAGCCGCTGACCCCGCACCCCAGCCGCAGCTAATGACGCTTTGTGGGTGCCCCCATCACCCGCTGGGTGACACATAGTATGTGGATGGGATTCAGAGCAGCTGATCCTCCCCAGGCTGGTGCACGGCTGTTTGTGCCTCTGTCTGCAGGAGTTTCCCCTGCTCCAGATGCCGGAGAGCCTGGAGGCGCGGCTCCCCGTAGAGTTTGATTTGGCTAATGTGGTCAAGCCCGTCGCCGATATCCTCACCGACATCTCCAGACTCTTGCAGGAGGATTTGCAAGGCTCTGTGGCCCCCAAAGCACCCGACCCCGTTGGCCAAGGTAACCCTTCTGCCTGCAGGGCCACCCCGATGGACTCAGTCATCCTGAACCACAGCCTTGCCTGTGTCACCATGCTGGGGACACAGCTGCTGGGCACAGAGGGGTGGGGTGGGGACACACACCTACTCTTCAGCAGGTGGGTATCGATGGGGTGAGATAAGCCGGGTGGTTTCTCTGTGGCCCCTCCTTGCCGACGAGTTGTGATGGCGCTTGCTTGGATACAAAGGACTCTTTCCTCCCATCGAAGCCAGGAAGGACAAGTGTTTGGGTGGCATCCCTCAAAATATCCATCTGTGTCCTCCACAGGCCCAGTGCCTCCCCTGGAACCGGCAGCGAAGGTGGTGGCCCCTCTCCCTCATTGCCATCTCCGAGCTGAGCTTCTGAAGGGTGAGGAGTGTGGGGAGTCTGGAGGGTCATGCCTGCGGCTCATAAAAACACTTCTTTCCCTGCTAATGACCCCGAGAAAAGTCTGCAGAGGGTACTGGAGCAGGGGCTGTTGCAGGAGGAAGGTGAGGTGCTGCTGGCCGGTGACTGCCTGTGGCGAGGGGATTTATCACAGTCCCCGCAGAGGGAGGTAACTTCGCATAGTACCAGACTCGCTCATATGATGCTTGGCTTTCTCCCACTCTCTTCACCTGTGCTTGTTTTTTTTTTTTGCTCTTAAAATCAAGCGCGTCTCTTCCACGATGACCAGGAAGTCATTGGCTGGCTCGCGGTGAGCTGGGCTGTGCGAGGACTGCGCAAAGCAGTGTGTCTTGGTGCCATTTTGGGGCTCTTTCCTTCCTTCTAACAGGCAGGAGGGCAGGTATCACATCTCATCCTGCCCCCCCTTCTCCTCCAAACACGCTGTCACTTGTTCTCTCTGGGGAGCCAGCCCTACTCTGCTTAAAACTCATCACTGTTGTGGGGGTTCACAGCAAGGGTGTAAAAGCCTGATGAAGTGTTTCAGCCCCCTCCATTTCCTTGCTCTCCGCAGAACACCGCAACCTGACCTTTGATCCCAAAACAGCCAACAAGTACCTGGAGCTGTCGAAAGGCAACCGGAAAGCCAAGCACGTCTGCCGTGCTGTCTGTGGGTGGCAGGAGCAGGGACCCCGCTTCAAGCCCTGGCAGGTGCTTTGCACGCGGGGCTACGGGAACAGCCGCCACTACTGGGAGGTGAAGGTGTCCAGCCACTCCGTCATCCTGGGGGTGACCTACCGCGGGCTCCCCTGGGAGTGGCAGCAGGGCCACAAGTTCAACATTGGGCTGGACGAGGGCTCGTGGGGGCTGCAGGTGCGGGAGGATTGCTACATGGCCTGGCACAGGGGCCAGGCAGAGAAAATTCAGAAGCAGCTCTACAAGAACCTGGGGGTCCACCTGGATTATGGCAAGGGGCTTCTCTCCTTCTATGGCCTCGGGGAGAAGACACAGCTCATCTACTCCTTCCACAATGTCTTCACTGAGCCCCTCTACCCCGTCTTTTGGCTGTGTGAGGGGCGAGTAGTGACACTGTGCCAGAAGGACTGAGCGGTGACACTGTGCCAGAAGGACTGAGTGGTGACACCGTGCCAGAAGGACTGAGTGGTGACACCGTGCCGTGCTGTTCCCTTAGAGGGGCTGGTGAGCCCCAGGCTGGTGCAGTGGCCAAGTTGCAGCTGGGGCTGTCGTGGTGCAAGTGGGGGTGCAGTGTTTTAACAAGCTTTAATGAAGGATAAGCATGCAAATTAACACACTCCGATTTGCATACGCAAACCATGCTGGTGACACAAGTGAGGGCAGGGGAGAGGATGCAGGGCTCAGGCCGGTGTCCTTGCCGTGGGGATTGAGCCTCTGGTTGCCATGTGGGGACACAAGCAAGCGCCTGCCCCTGCAGATTGGGCAAGGAAGGGAGAGTGGGAGGGTGAAAGAATTATTTTTATCCTGGTTTTCCTATCCTGGCCAAACCTCTCAAGTCTGGAGAAGATTTTGGGGGTGCAGGGGATGAGTGCTGCAGCCACAGGGGCTGCGGAGCAATGCAGGGGCAGCCTTGTGCTTCACAAGTCCCACGTGCATCCAGGTCCTGCTCCCCCAGCCCCTCCTGGTCCCCTCTTGCTGCTCTCAGATGTGGCAGAGCAACTTTTTTTTTTTTTGTAGTGTTGCTCTTTGTACAAAGCTGCTTTAGTCAATAAAGGTCTGTTTTCCTACTATTCTGACCTTGGCACTGGTAAGAGCTGAGGGACCAAGCAGCTCTGAAGAGGGGTGAGCTGGGTGTCCCTGTTCCTGCACCCGTCCCTGCCCCATCCTGCCCCTCCACATCCTTGCGGGGCCGGCAGCAGGAACCAGTCCCACATAGTGACCAGAAATGGAAGGTGCTTTATCTACAACAGCACCGTGATAAGGAACCCTGGTTTCCTCTGGCTCTGCCCCAAGGTCGATCTGGTGCAGAAGAAAGCCAGGAGCTTTCTTGATTGAAACTTTTCCAAGGGTGAGACCACAGGTCCAACACCCTCTCCTGCCCCACTCCCGGGATGCTGGTGAGGACTAATGGGGCAAAACTGGGCACCAGGCTCAAAGGTGCTGGGGGATGTGCAAGCGAATTCACAGGGAATTAGTCACATCAGCTTGTTTCCTTTGGGGAAAAAAAAAAAAGCCTAAAAGCATCAACCCCCTTCTCTCGGGACAGATATATTTTGGTCTTGCTCTGCTTCCTCCTTTGCTTCCCAGACCTGTCCTTGGGTGAGACCTTGGGCTGGCAGGGACCTGGGAACGCGTGCAAGCTGAAAAAATTGGCTGGATACCCTCTCCAGGAGGTGGCTGGAGATGCTGTGTTTGTCAGGCAGAAGGGGAAGCCCTTCAAGTGTCACCCCAGCCCAGCTCTGGCAGCAATGGAGGAAGAGGGGATGGGGCTGAGCCAGGACCTTGTGGCCCTTTTGGGCAGGCAGGCAGCAGACCCTCAGGAGAGTCCAGATCCCTGTGGGGCTGGACACCTCTCCCAGAAGGCAGCAGGTGCCTGGGAGAGGGACCAGAGGCGACCTCACAGCAGCCTCGCAGTATGGAAAGGGGCTCCAGGAGAGCTAGGGAGGGGCTCTTGATCAGGGAGTGCAGGGAGAGGAGCAGAGGGAACGGCTTTAAGCTGTAAGAGGGGAGATTGAGAGGAGATATTGACAGGCGGAATCAAGACTCCATAACTTATAAAGTTATAAAGTAGGTATGTTTATTCAGCGCTGAGACGCATGGGAGAATCATTTCTCCAAAACAGCATGCGTGCCCGTCATGACAACTCATCTTGACTTTATGCAGTGAACTAATACATAGTCAAAACGCCTATATATATGCATGAACTCTGGTCATTTCTTATTATAATGAGTTTGAGAAGACACCTATTCCTGTTTTCTATCTGTGAAAGATTTTCCCAGGGATGGGGGCAGTGGTCTTAACTTCCTTCTGCATCCGTGCTCTCAGGAATCCAGTTGTCCTTATCAGTGGTGTTCCCACTCTTATCTCAGGTCCAGATGACTCGTCCTGCTTATCAGAAATCCCTTAACAACAGGCCCCCTTCCTACATAAATCTTATAGAAATATGTTGTTTTAGCTAAACAATTGTCATACTATGTATTCTTTAAGTATAAGCAGTTTCTATTTCGGTATCCTTCAAGTGTCAGTTGCTTCAGCTAAGT
>WAAB01015750.1:183657-209522 GCA_013389865.1 Piaya cayana
CGGGCCCTGCCGGGGCGGAGCGCGGGGTCCGCCCGCCTCCCGCGGGGGCCGGGCCGGGGCCGGAGCCGGGTTCGGGGGGCGCGCGCGCGGGATGGAGGCGGAGGTGCTGTGCTGCCCCATCTGCCTGGACGTGCTGCGGGACCCGGTGACGGTGCCGTGCGGGCACAACTTCTGCCAGAGCTGCCTGCGGGCGCTGCGCCAGCGGCCGGGCGGCCCCGGGGCGGCGGGCGGGGCCGCGCGCTGCCCGCTCTGCCAGGAGCCCGTCCCCGCCGCCCTGCGGCTCCGCAAGAACCGCGCCCTCTGCGATCTCCTGCCGCTCGTGGCCCCCGCCGCCTCCCCTCCCTCCCCGGCTGCTCCGTCCCTGCCCTCGGACCTATTCGCCTCCGCGTTCCCCCCGCACCGTCCATCCCCGTTCTCCTTCTCCTCTCCGTCCCTGTCCCCCCCCCCCNTAGACGGCGGGAGGGGGGGGGTTGCCTGGGCCTCGAGGCCGGCGCGAGGAGCGGAGCCTGCGGGCGGGGCGATGGGTCCTGGGGGCGACGNGCCCCGATGGCGCCGGGCGCCGAGGAGGAGGAGGAGGCGGCGGCGTCGGTGCGGTGCGACGTGTGCCCGGCGGGGTCGCGGCTGCCGGCCGAGCGCTCCTGCCTCGTCTGCCTCGCGTCCTTCTGCGCGGAGCACCTGGAGCCGCACGGCCGCTCCGCCGCCTTCCGCGCGCACCGCCTGGTGCGGCCGCTGCGGCGCCTCGAGGAGGGGCTCTGCCCGCGCCACCTCCGGCCCCTCGACGGCTTCTGCCGCGCCGAGCAGAGCTGCGTCTGCGCCCGCTGCCGCGCGCACGAGCACCGCGGGCACGACGTGGTGACCCTCGAGCAGGAGCGCGAGCACAAGGAGGTACGGGGGCCCGGGGTGTGTGGGTGTGGGTGTGTGACCGAACCCCCCAGTATCGGGGTGTCCGTGCGGGGAGCGGGGAGGCAGCAGCACCCGTGTCCCCGTGCGGGACCTAATCCTGCCCTGGGGGGGGGTGCGGGGTCCGCGGGTGACCCGGCTGGGGCGGGCGCAGCACCCAGCTCCGCGCACACAGGAGCTTAGATGCGATCCGGGATGGGGAGGGGTGGGAGGGGAGGGTCCTGCACGTGCATCCCAACGAGGGACCTAATCCTGGTGTGGGGGTGTCCTGTGGGGCAAAGAGTCCTGTGGGGGGGGGGTCCCCTGCTGCACCCTCATCGCCACATGGGACCCCCATCCCCCCCCAGCGCGGAGGCCACCAGGACACCTGTGGGAAGGGGACAGGCGCTGGGGCAGAGCCCCTGCCAGTCAGCCCTTGGGGTCTGGTCCCGCTGCGGGGCCGCACTCGCGGTCCCCGTGGGTGTCGGGCTGGGGCGAAGGTGCCGGGGACACCCCACGATGGCTGCTCCTGCGGTCACGGGGCTCCCTCTTCTCCGTGTCTTGTTCCCACAGCTTCGTCAAGGCGGTTTTTTCTCAAAGTGTCGTGCTGGCAGCCTGCCCACTCCCGCTCCGCCAGCCCTTTGTGTCCCGGTGTTTTGGCAGCGGGGATTTTTCCGTCACTCCCATTCCCAGATACGTCTGAGTCACCCCCTCCAAACTGACACCCACGAGCCAGGGCTCCCAGCCCAGCACGGTGCTGCCTCGGGGGCTCTGCGGGGCCTCACGCCATGGTGGCATCTCCGCGCTGGCGTGGTGCACTTGGGGACCTTGTAGGGATTTGCTTTGTCTCAAGCGGAGCTGAGGGCTGCAGACATGCTGGCAGGGAGCGCAGTGGCAGCCCTGAGCCAGCTCCCGCTCCCTTGTGGACTCTCGGGTCTAAAGGAAAACCCTTTTGCGGGCATTGTTAGTCATCAGGTGTCTTAAAATAGAAAAGTGTCTGCAATCCCAGCCTTGAGGAGCTGCTGAGCCTCAGCAGGCGCTGCTTAACATCTCCTGCACGGCCTCCACAGCCGCTCTCTGCCACCGCCCCTGTGCTGTGGGATGGGAACGTGGATGGAGAACATGCCTGTCCCCCCTCGCTGGGCTAGGGCTGAGCATCGAGGAGCAGGAGCTGCCCCGCTTGGGGAGTGCCACGTGTCCTGGGTCCCAAGGGACCCGTCCTGTTGACGGCAGAAGGCTGGTGCTAACAATAGCGTGTCGGGAAACGCCAGAGCTTCCTTCACAGCCATTCAGAACCCCGTGCTCCTGAGCTGGTTTGCTTTGCTCCTAAAGAGAGGTGTCTCGGTGCTTTGGGTCTGCCTTTTGCAAAGCAGCCCTTTGCGGTGCAGCTGCTCCTTTAGTTTTCAGTCGAGTGAGAAGGGATGCTTGCAGGTTGGATATTTGGAAAGGAATGGAAAAACAACTTGCAGTCTCCTTGTGCCCTTCAGCCCAAGCCTGGCAGCAAGGTCATAGCCAGAGGGGACTGTGGGTTGAACCTGGGGAGCAGATGAGTCCCCCCAACTCCGTGCTGCTGGGAGCAGGGAACAAAGCTCAGTGTTTGTCCCTCATGTCTGCAGGCCCAACAAGCCAAATTCCTCAGCGATGTGGAGAATGAGCTGGTGGACCTGGCAGTCACCATCACGCAGGCCAAGAAGATGGTGGAGATCATTAAGGTGACTCTGCAGTAGGTTCGCTCGGTTAACACGGCTCTGCTGGGCCAGGGAGAGGAGGTGAAGGGTCCACGAGCTTCTGGGGTGAACAGGATGTAGAGGTGGCTCTCACAGGGGTGCACACACTCCATAAGTCACTGGTGACCCTGGCAAGGACCCCTGAGCATCCTTATCTCTCATCTCTGCTAATCCTCACGGAGTCTCTGGTTGCTTTTGTTTGCAACCTGGAAGAAGGGCCAGAGTGAGGACTACGCCAGACCATCCACCGACTCTTGTACCTCCTCTCCCCCGGGTTACAGGGTGTTGGTCTCGTTTGACCCTTAACCAAGCACGTCCCTCCACTGCTCAGGAACATGAGACGTGGTGGAGCAGTAAGCGGCCGTGCACAGCCTGGCCCTGGGTTATAAAACGCTCCAAGCACTCATGTGGAAGGGGTTGTGGGGCATCAGGAGGACCCTGCAGAGCTGAGAACTGGGTGCTGGGCAGGGGACAAGGGCACTTTTCCACACTCTCACCTGCGGGATGTGACCCTAACTCCTCTCTCCCTGTGCTCAGGGTGTTGCCACGAAGGAGAGGGAAAGAGTAAAGAAGCAATTTGCAGAAGCGTCTGAGGTCCTGGCGGCCTTCCAGAAGGAGGTGGTGGGTTTCCTTGAGGATGGGGAGCGCACAATGCTGGGGGAGGCTGAGGCCGATCTCCGCTGGAAGGAAGACAGACGAACTAAGCTGGCTCAGTGCAAGCAGAACCTGGAGAACGTCCCCAGCGCCGACACCATCTACTTCCTCCAGGTGCCTGGGTGGACTGGGGCGATGAGAAGGAACCGATAATGTCGTCATTTGGGCTTTTGTCCGTTTTCACATGGATCTGCATGCCAGGAACCCTGGGAGACCTGAGGGCTGCAGAGCCTCGCTCCCGTTGGCACAGTCCTTTCCCCTCCCCACTCCCAGGGACCAGGCAGCCAAGACTTTCTCCCCTATCACCCCCAATTCCCTCCTGGTTGTGACTCAGGAGAAGCTGGTGTGCTGCCCAGGCTGGGTATCCCGGGGGGGGGGGATGCATCCCCTTCCCTCTCCAGCAGCCCAGCAAGAGGAGACCTTTCGGGAGGAGATGCTGCTCCTTGGGAGATGCGCGTGGTCTGGGTCTGAGTTTCAAAGTGAGCAAAGAGAAGGCGCCAGGAGCATGTGGCTGGGAAAGCGCGCTCCTCCCTTATGCTGTCCTTGAGCCAAGCTTTGCGAGCTGCCAGTTCCCAAATCCACTGGGGCAGGGTGGGGTTGTGGAACAGGAGGCAACCTCAGCTTGTTTGAAACCTTCTGAAACTCTGTCTTTTTGGCTCAGGAATTTCAGGCCTTAAAAGTAGCCATGGAAGAAAAACTCTCCCCGTCTCCGAGCTTCCAGAATGAGCTGAACTTCACCAAATGCACCCAAGCCATGGGAGCTGTGAAGGATGCGCTGTCTGCTGCCTGCAAAATCCAGCGGGACCTCTTGCATGGGAAAGGGATCGATGGGCTGAGTTTCCAGGAGATGAAGGAAGGTTTGTGTTCGCTCAGTCACACTGCCTGGAGGGTCACCTCTATCCTCCCTGCACACGTGGGCGATGTCTGCAGTCTCAGTGGCTCCTGCGAGTGCTGGCTGCTCTCCCTCCAGCCCTGGAAGCTGCACAGTTGTGCTGTAAATTGCACAATCCCTGTCTGGGCTTGCACCTCGTTCTTGAGGTTTTATGAATTTTTCCACAGAGACCGGAGACTGCAGAGGCAACAAACAGCCTGGGAGTTAGGCAGGGCCCTACAGGAGGAGGCAAGTGGCCAAAGTGGCCTCCCATGAAAGAGCACTCTTTCTTCCCAGGATAGATGATGCTCTCCGTGGGGCAGGCTGTGGTATCCCAAACCTGTCAGGGTTAGAAAGCTGCCGTGGCTGATTTCTCCCATGCTGTTATTTAGCCTGAGCTCTCTCCTCTCATTTTCTCAGATGCTTTCGGGAATTACAGTCAGCTCTTTGTTCCCCCAGCCCATCTCCCTGGGGTGGTGAAGGTGGTATCTGTCCTTTCCTGTCTCTGAGCCAGCAGGTGTGTGCTGGGGGAGCTGGGGATGCCAAGAGGGGCTCAGGGGCTGCAGCGGCTGGTTGCCATCAGGCTGTTGGGTGGATGTTGATGCTTACTAAGACCCTTGTTTGTGGCAGTTTTCTCTGCTGATGGCAAATGTTCTGTCTTTGTCTCCGCAGCACTGGCCGAGTCCCAGTTTCCAGAGAAGTCAAACAATCCCCCCTGCCTGGAGAACCGTGATTATTTCCTAAAATGTAAGCAAGGGGCTTTTGCTTTGACAGTTGTTGCTAAGGTCCATCTTCCCTTTCCTCTCTCCTGGCCGGCCGCCTCCTTCCCGCGTGCTCGGCTGTCACGGGTGCTGAGCAGATGGCTGGCAGGACCACTGCCGTCGCTGAAGGAAACGTTGCTCAGCTACCAAGGAAGCCTCCTTGCTTTCCTGATAATGGTCATAATCTGTTTAGAGGATAGATTTTTTCCCTTGTCTGTGGCTCCACCAGAGGAGCTGCCAGGGCGGCTGCAGGCAGACTGTGTAATTTCTGCTGCCTTCCAGCCCTTGAAGACACGGATCCTCTGTTAAATTAGATCAGAGTTTGTGCATCTGCCTTGTTTGCTGATGAGGGGCAGCTTCAGTGGCAGCAAGCAGAGGGATAATTCTGTGGTTGAGCAGGGGCAGAAGGGGCTGAGGCTGGAGGGCGTAGGGCTGGGCTCGGGCTCCAACACTTCACACGATCCCCCCAGCCTTACAGGGGAGATGAGGTCCCCCAGTGAGATGTCCACAGGGAACAAGGTCTGCCTGGGTGTCAGTGGTGCACCCTGCTGGGAGCTGGGCAGCACAGCCTGGGCTCAGATGGAGCGTCTGGACGCCGCGGGTGATGGTGAGAGTCAGGAAGGACCGTGCTGATCCCCAAAGGCTGGAACAGGGGATCAGAACAGGCAGTGATTATGGGGTAGATTTTCTCCTGTTTCTGTCCTCATCCTCATGTCTCCTCCTTGCCCCACACAGTTGCCTTCATCGTTGACCTGGACAGTGACACCGCAGACAAGTTTATCCAGCTCTTTGGCACCAAAGGGGCCAAGCGGGTGCTGTGCCCCATCCCCTACCCGGAGAGCCCAGCCCGCTTCATCAACTGCGAGCAAGTCCTGGGTGTGAACCTCATGAACCGGGGCAACTACTACTGGGAGGTGGAGCTCATCGATGGCTGGGTCAGCATTGGTGTCATCGCTGAGGACTTCGATCCCCGTGAGTCCTACAACCGTGGGCGCCTGGGGCGGAATGAGAAGTCCTGCTGCCTGCAGTGGAACGGACAGAACTACGTGGCCTGGTTTGGTGGCTTGGAGTCCGTCATCCAGCAGCCGTTTTTCCACACAATTGGGGTCTTCCTGGAGTATTCAGAGAAGGCCCTGACCTTCTATGGAGTCAAGGACTCCAAGATGACCTGCCTGCAGCAGCTCAAGGTGTCTAATTTTGCCAAGGGTCAGTTGGACCCGTTCCAGAACAGGATCAACCATCAGTTTGCCTCTCTCTTCTCGTGCAAGCTGAAACCAGCCTTCTTCCTGGAGAGCGTTGATGCTCACCTGCAGATTGGGCCACTGAAGAAAGATTGTGTTTCGGTGCTGAAGCGTAGGTAACTGCCCAGAGAGCGGGAGGACGGGAAGACCCAGAAAGATCTCTCCTGCGGTGCAGTGCCACTGTTATGGCTTCTCTTTGGTAGCGTTGTATTCCTCTGTGGCAGCCGTTCCTCCTTGCTCTGGGCTGTTGGTGACCCGGGGCTGCATGAAGCTGTCTGGCGGGCAGAGCCACGGGCTGGGAGCCAGGAGGGAGCTGGATCCGAGTGCCGGCTCTGCAGCTGCGCTGCCGAGCAAACTTAGGCAAGTCCTTGTGCTGTTCCCAGCCCCTCGGTTTCCCTTTGTGGACGTCAGGGACTGCAGTACAGCCTTTCTTGGTAAAGCGTATTGCTTAGGAGAAGTGCCACATAGATTTGAAGCCGTGTTTTGGCCAGCTGCCAGGCTGCCCGGTCCCTCTCCTTAATGTCTGCTTGCACCGCCCTGGCATCTTGCATAGATGCTCTGCTTTGTGCCTTATCTCAGTCTCTGTGTCACCGCTGTTTTTTTTTTTTAAGCGCTGGCTCATCCGCACCTTCCTCATGCTCCTTACGAAGTGCCTTTGCGGTATCAAGCCCAGCACGGCCTGGCTGAGCTCCTCTGGTGTCCGCGCTGTCGTGCCTTAGCGTGGGTGAGCAGGGTGGGAGGCAGAGGAGCCTGGCGGCATGCACGGGTGATACTGTGGTGACCCAGTACCTCTCCTTGCAGGGCTGCCCTCCCAGTAGTGCTGCAAATGTGAAAGGAGGGTCTTTGCCCTCCCTCGGGGTATTTTGTTTGCTGGTCTGTGACCAGGCTCGTTTGGGAAAAGCCACAGCCTTGTTCATACTGAGAGAGGGGAGAGAACTCCTGCCTGGAAGTAGCAGCACTGTTCCTGCCTTGAGATGGTGAAGCGAGCAGCAAAAAAAGAGCTTTCAGGTTGTGCTCTTAGTAAACGTTCCTTGGGAACTGCTCCCAGAAAGTTTTCAGGCAAATTCTTTCCCCCATTTTTGATGATCCTGCTGTTCTAAGGGATTTTAGTGCTGTTAAACTCCCAACTCTTAAAGACCCTTGGCACACTTGGGCTGTGAACACACCCCGTAGCTTAGAGAGATTTTTAAGTGACACAGAGGTGTGTTCCGGGGGCAAATGATCTGGTTTAGGGACAGCTGTGAGTGTATTGGTGAGCTGTTACTAAGTGACCCTTCAGACTCTGGCAATAAATAACAATGAACAAAAAACACTCTCAAGCAAGTGTCCCCTCTGGGAAATACGGAAATTTGAGACTGAGAGACAAAAACGACGATTCACGTGTCCTAGAGGAGATTTTCCAGAAGAAAAAGACAGAAATACCGCCTGTAAGGGCGGCACAGTGGAGCCCCTGTCTCAGCGCAGCGTGCCTTCCCACAAGTTTATTTTTCCTGGGATTAGGTTGCTGCCCACCTCCCAAGGTTTGCTTTGCAGGCTCATAATGCTGTCTAACATATACCTAGAGAGAGAAAAACACGTTGGATTAGGTTCTTCGCTGGCGTGGGTGAGGCAGTGATGACGCACCAACAGTCAACAGGGATGGAAAATGGCCCGTTTAGCTAAATATGTGAGAGATATATATATATTCCACTCCCCCCCAAAATATATATATTACCCAAAGGATACTGGAAATCATAGTGGTATATTCAAGCGGAGCCAAGGGAAAAAAGTGAATAAGGCGTCCACAAAGCCAAGTGATTTTGAAGTTAAAGCCACACTGACATAAACACTGAGACTTAAAGAGCTATTTTACTGTAACTTGTTTGCCAGTGCTGCTGGTGTGGGAAGGGGTGCTGGTCCTCAGCAAGTGACTGGCACTGTGGGCTCTCGTCAGAGGGATCAAAGGGTCTGAAGGCAGCTGCCCCCTCCCCAGGGTGGGAATGCTGCCTGGACATCTGTCCGGGTGGGAATTCACTGCTCGTATGCTGGAGCTCCTGCCTCAAAACTACTTCGTTTCGCTCATACCAGTCGCTCTGCTGCAGAACTCGGCCTTTGCTCGAGATGTCAGCGGTGACACAGTGCAGGCGTCGCTGCTGGGTTGCTGACACTGGGGAGGACTTGGTATCAGAAATGTCTTACCAGATAAGAAAGGCAGAGACGCACAACAGCCCGTGCGTGGTCACATCCCAGGAGGAGGAGGAAGGTGACCTTGGTTTGTGCTGCACGCCTTCAGGAAGAGATCTCGCCTGCGGGTTCCCACCTCAGCTCTGTCTGGGTCCTAAATCTCATTTATTCAGGCAACACTCCCACTGTTTGCAGGGAGGAACTTTGCCAGGGTAAATGCAGCAGATCTGGGCCTTTGCCTCGTTTCGTTTCACTGTAGGCGGATTGATTGCTCCATGGGGAAATCCGTGCTCCGGTTCACATCCCTCCCTTCTCTGTGTTGCCCAATGCACAAATGCAAGTCTGTGAACTCCTTCAGGGTCTGGGATGGTTCGTGGGATCCTATGCCTTTCCCTTTCCATCCTGTAACCCCATGGGAACAGCTCAGGAGGATCTCTGGTGCTTGGGCTTTGCTTCTGGTTGTGCCGCTGCTTTGGCGTCATTCACCTCTTCCCTGAGAGCTGGGACACTGATACGCAGCTTTACAGAGGGTTTGGGGGCTTCTGGAGCCGTGATGCAGTGGGAAGTGCAGCCCAACCCTCTCCTTCCTGCTGTTGGTTTTTATCCAGGCTGGAAGCTCTAGAAATCCTCACGGTTTAAAGCGTTAAAGCAAATTCTGACTCATTTAAGACAGAAGCAGCCCCCTGGGACACTGGATCAGAGCTTGCTCTGTGTTGCCAGTAATTTGGGGTGTAAACTGGAATGATTAGGAAATGTGCACTGTGTCAGCTCTGGATTGTTGATACTGCTGCAAACGAAGGGTAAATGTGGCATGGGATGAGTTTAGATGGATAGATAGCACCTGGCAATTTAAATAGCCTTTCTGTGGTCCCTTGAGTTGTTTCTGCTGTCACAGTGTGTTCCTCTGTTTAATTACGTTCTTTAAAATATAGTTACTGTAGAATATTTTACAGCGGGTTAAAAAAACTGTAAGAGAATAATATAATTATGCTAGAGACGGATTTGCCATTAAATATTATACTGACATCGCTCCGAGTCGTCTTTCCTTTAAGTACCAAGCCATTAGAGCTGTCCCATTATCTCTTGTTTATTTTTCTATGTCCTGTACATCTGCTGTAAAAATAACACAGATTTTATTTTCCAAGTGTGTCTACAGGAATTGTGCCAAATACAGTTTTTTTTTAATTGCTGGATTGCAAAAGAAGCGGAAGAATCCTAAAATCCAGTAACAATATTGTGAGTCCTGAACAATTCAAAACAATGAATTGTCCCCATGCTCTCTTCTACCTCAGGTCTTCGACATAGCAGATGAACCTGTCAGGCACTTTTTTTCTTAGATTTGTCGGGTTTTAGAGTATAAATTTCCAAGACTTTCCATGTGATGAGGAGGTCTAGAGCTTCCCACAAATGCTGGCACTCAAGATGGCATGTTTTTTTAAAACAGGGGCTGAATTTCTTAATACCAAATATTGGCTGGAGCTAGGAGAAAAACATTATTGGGTGAGTCTTAGCCGTGCGAGGCAGCGATGTTTCAGCTGGGTGCTTCGGTGGAAGCCGAGTGGGTGGCGTCTACTGACTTTAATAGGAGAGGAATCGGGGTGGTTTGTTATAACCATTTCTTAAAAGGGAAACTTACAGCTTATTGAAAAACACGGATACGAAAAGCACAAACTCTTTTCTTGCCAAGAACCATACAGATGATGTCACTGTATATATTTAAATGTAGTTTCCATTATGTAGTTTTTCTGCTTTTCCCTCTGCACCCTACCTGGTTCTCAGGCACTGAGACAGAGCTGGGCTGCAAACCGTGCAGGGGAGAACTCAAACCCATATAAAGATATAATTTAGGGTTAAAAATATATAATTCTGGGGTTAAAAAGATATAATTTAAGGTTATTTATGCTGTTATGAAGTTATTTGTTTATTATTGGTATACAGTTGTCAGTTACTGATACGAGGAGACCTTCAAAACAGTTGATTACTGGGTAACAGGTTAGTCCTTCTAGTTTAACTCTCTCCAGTACAAAGGGGTAATTTTAGGATGTGGTTGATTGCAGCATGAATAGCAGCCAATATTAGGCTTAAAGTCTGCAAAGCGTGAGAAACTCAAAACGTGCATCAAATGTGGAATTAAAAAATGTTTGGAAAGGAGCAAGCTTCGCTGTTCAAAGGCTGAGCCTCATTCTATGTGCAGCACACCTGTGGGATGGTTTTTATTCTGCTATGTGGAACATCTGAATTCGACACATACCGCCTGTGGAAAGTTGATTTTTGTCTCCAATTCAGTTAATTCTGGGCTTTTCCCTGGGAGATCCTCCCAAATGGCATTAAAATCACTTGTGGTTGCGGGGGATGTGCAAATGGCTCCTTCTTGCATGCAGAATTTGACAGGCTTTGAGGGACAGCGTTTCTTTCACCTGCTAGAAAGCCATGAAGGAAACATCTTCAGGATAAACACAGTGCAAACCGCAGCAAAGCAGCATTTTAAAACTAAAGGCACAGGTGGGAATGGTTGGACTCGATGATCCGGTGGGTCTCTTCCAACCTAATGGTTCTAGGTAGAGTTCTAGGTAGGGTTCTAGATTGGTTCTAGGTAATGTTCTAGGCTGGGGTTCTAGGGTTCTAGGTTGGGTTCTAGATTGGTTCTAGGTAATGTTCTAGGTTGGGTTCTAGATCGGTTCTAGGTAACGTTCTAGGGTTCTGGATCGGGTTCTAGATCGGGTTCTAGTGTTCTAGGTAGGGTTCTATGCAGGAGCACAGACGGATGGTAGGGAAGCCTGAGAACCCAAACCCCATGGGATGCTGGAGTGGTGATGCTCCTCGGACAACCAGGTCTGTGTTGGAAGGACTTGGTGTGGGAGGGCAGAGCAAAGGGAGGTAGACTTGCTTCTTAAGTAAGAAGCGTGGGAGAAGAGGGTGATGCCCTGTAACTCTAGCGGTCACGGGAGGCTTGTTAGACCTGACTATGAGACACCAGTGATGTGTTAATGACGAGGTGCTAAGGGACATGGTTTAGTGTTTGGTAGGAATGGTTGGACTCGATGATCCAGTGGGTCTCTTCCAACCTGGTGATTCTATGGTTCTGTGGTTCTATGAGTGCTGCTGGGGAGCCCCTGTGAGCAGAAAAGCCAGAAAACCTGCCGCCAAGCTCAGGCGCGCTCTAAATAACTGCAATCATTTTATTATATATGGTCAGGGGGAGATGTAAGCAGTGATTAATGGGTTTGTAAACACGTGTGAGAGCTCTCCCAAAAAGGAGAGTGGATGCTTGGATAACCCCTCCTCTCATGTATTAAAAACAGGCAAAGCAAAACAAATCTGGCTCGGGCTCAGTGAATTGATATTGACTGTAGATCCTGGGCGGCTCAGGATGGGGGTCAACTCCCTCAAACCGGGCAGCTCTCGCGTCTGTCGCCATGACAACCCCCCCCCACCCCGCAGCAGGCTGCTTAGGAGGGTAGAAGGGGTGTCATGGCGGCCGACTCGGGAACTACAACTCCCTCTATGCCCCTCGCGACCGCAGCAGAGAGCCGGGGTTTTATGGCGACCGGAGCCGGGACTACAACTCCCAGCATGCCCCGCGCGGAGGCTGAGGGTATATAATGCTCCTGCTCCGCACGGCACGCGCTACCGTCACGTGCTCATCACCGCGCAGGCGCAGAGCGCCGGGCGCTGCGAGGTAGGCGGCAGCCATGGCGCTGAACAGGAACCATTCGGAGGGTGGCGGCGTCATCGTCAACAACAGCGAGAGGTGAGACGCCGCCCCCTTCTCTGGCCGCAGCCTCACGGGGAAGGTGTTTGGGAGGGTGGGTGAACCCCCCTGGGTGCCGGTACGGCTGGGCCTGCCCTTCCCCTTTCTCCCTGCGGGCTGGAGGCAGCGCCTGACTCTGCATCTGCCCGGTGGGGGGTCTGTTGGGCCTCAGCCGCGGGCCTGTGCCTCCCTCCACTCGCCTCTGCAGCCCCCGTAGCCTGTCCCCCACCCCTTGTGCCTGCGCCCCCTTTGCCTGCCCCCTGTTCTGCCTACGCCCCCGTTATGCTCCCCTTACCTGCCCCCTCTGACCCCTGCCTGAGCACTCAGTGCAGGCTGGCAGAGCTCAGCCCCCAGCCAGGTGATTCGATGGAGAGCAGCCCTGCCAAGGAAGGCTTGGGGTGCCGGGGGGTGAAAAGCTGGCCATGAGCTGGCAGTGTGTGCCTGCAGCCCAGAAAGCACCTTGGGCTGCGTCCAGAGCAGGGATTCTGCCCCTCTGCTCTGGTAAGACCCCACCTGGAGGGGGTAGAAGCCCAATCTCTGGTAACACTCCAGGCCAGGTTGGACAGATTTCTGAGCTGTCTGATCTGCTGGAGAGTGCACCTGCTCCCTGCCAAGGGGTTGGACCAGGTGGCTTTAAGGGGCTTTTCCCACCCAGATTGCTGTGTGCTTCTGTGCTGCATCTGCAGGGTGGCTCTGTTCAAGAGCTGCCTGCCTGGGGAGCGCTAGGCTGTCTGCCTGCTTTGATTTGCTGGGTTGCTTGCACACAGACGCTCCATATGTTTGGGAAACAGCAGCAGTGTTGGAAAAAGGTGCTGAACTCTAACCGTGGAAATGGAAAGCTTCCACAGAGCTGCCTCTGTCTGCATGGCAGTGGACCATCAGCACCCTGGATGTCTGCCAGCGTGCTCTGGTTCTGACGTGGCGGTCACCTGGTTCAGGACAAAGGAGCAGTTCATTCTTCAGGGCTTCTTTCCATCAAGCCAGTTAAATACTGATGTAGGAATCGCATGCCTAACTTCCCTGTGGGATGTGACCCTTCCTAGGAGAATTTAGTAATGTCATCTCTGTGGCTTAAGCTTGTGTTCATTGAAACAAACCACTGTGGCAGCTTGACGTGTTTCTCTTCTGAGTTCTCAGCCTGCCCTGGGTCAGGGGGTGCCCCTCTCATGGCTGCTCAAAGTGACTGGTTCAGCTGAATGGGGCTGCCTTTCCAGAATGTTTTCTGGAGTTTTCCAGAATGTTTGCTGGCAGAAGCAAAAGGTGAATGGCTGAGGATGGTAATACGTAAGCTGCCAAAGATATCGGTGGTGGAGATTTCTCCAGCTTTAGGGATTAGAGTCCCTAATGTGGCTGCTGTTAATAGCGGGTACCCTCTAGGTGTTGCTTGGGTTTTAATCAGGTCGCTTACTAATTGAGAACTAAGGAGTCAGCACAGGCAACATGGGTTAATGAAGTCTAGTGGCAGGGACAGAGAGTTTCTCTTGGTCACGTTAATGTGACAGGGATGCTTAAGCTGTGGTCGGACCTTCAGTAGCCAAGTTCCATCAGTCATCGTCACCAGGTCCTTCTTCAGCTGCCTTCCTCTCCTGTGTTACTTGCAGTGAATCAAATTAGGGAACTAATAGCAGAAATGCAATGCAACTTTAAAAAATAACAGGTACCTCTATTTCTGTCTTGAGGTCTTGATCAGTTCAGTTGGGTAGACTTGCTGCTAGGAAATGCAGGCAGTGGTAGCAGTGCCAGCACGTGAGGAGGGAACACAGGGCTGAGAACAAGCAGCCAGTGCTGCTGAACCTGCTACTTCCAACAGAGGTGAAAAAAGCAAATCAGGCTGATCTTGTCTGCTGAACGCTGGCCCAGGGTTAAAGGCCGTTTTGGTAGGTCAGTAAACTGACGTGGGTATTCTGCCTTGGGCTGTAACACTCTTAACACCATGTCTCTTCTTTCATTTGCAGTGTTTTGATGACCTATGATCATGTAGAAATTACCTTTAGTGATATCGAACCTATGCCAGATGCCTTCAAAGGGAGCAAGAAAGGGAGTGTTTTCTTGACTCCCTACCGAGTAAGTAATAAAAGGCTTTATCTTGTGTAAGGAGATAAGAGCTCTTTGTTATTCCATATTTAAATGTCAGGATAACCTACTACCTCTTGAAGTATGGCTCATCCTCTCCCTCCAGGGAGCATTATGAATTCATTACATATCCTGTCTATTTGTCAAAAGATAGTAAATCTGATTAGTTCTTACAGAGGCAGCTGTATAGTCCATCAGGCATTGTCAAGACTGGAAATTAGCCATGGTCTGGAAATGCCGAATGCAATAGAATAGCCACTAAATAATAGCTGTGGAGTAGCAAGTTCTCTAGAACCTGGGAGAAGTGCTATCTGAGCAAGTGTTTCCTGGAAGACATTATCGTCATGAGGCTTCGGTTTACCCTTGTGGCTGTGCTGTGTAGCTTTTGACTTGCAGAAAACCAAGGAGCTTCATGCGTGGGAGGGAATTTCAGTCCATCAAAAAGTCTCTTCTTGCATCGGGGCTGTGTTTCCTGTTTGTTTTAAATGCCCTTTCTAACGTCCTTTTCTTTGCAGGTTATCTTTGTATCAAAGGGGAAGGATGCGATGCAGTCTTTTGTGATGCCCTTTTATTTGTTGAAAGATTGCGAGATTAAGCAGCCTGTCTTTGGAGCAAATTATATCAAGGGGACAGTGAAGGCAGAAGCAGGAGGTACGCCTAGTGCAGATGTGTCTTCTATCTTGGTTCAACTACACTATTCGTAGCAAAGGAACTGTCTGGTGTAACCAAAATTGGTCGCTGACCAGATGGGTTCTTACAGGAGTGCTAAAATGTGTTTGTTTCTTTAACAGTAGCATCCCTTTCTTATACCTCCCCCTTTCACCAAAGGCACAGAGATCTCTCAGCTCTCTTCATCCCCAGCTCTCTAGTCTGCTGTTTGTGGCGCTGAAATCGTAGCGCTGTGCTCAGGAAGCTTCGCTCTCATCCTGAAATCGGCGTGGTAGCTTCTGTGTGGGAGTAAATTGGGACCATCCAGCGTGAGAGCAGCTCGAGCAGAACTGACAGACTAAACTGTGCAAAAGGCAGGCAGCTTGAGCCAAATCTTTGTGAGTTTTCCCCAGAGGCCATTTCTCATGAGGATGCTGCTTTAACAGCCATGAGAGCCTGGTGTAGCTCAAAAAGCTCTTTAATCTGCACGTCCCTGTTTCAGTACTGATGCAGCTTCTGCTTTGATGCCTTGTTGGGACTCTGGGCTCTGTGTGTTTGGTTTTTTATTCTGTAATGTAAGATGTCACTATTTTTTTTTTATTACTATCTTGACTTGAAATATCTTCTGTGGACTCTAATGGATTTATGTGGACCTTGTTTTTTTTTCTGAGCTTCATTGGGCACTCAAACTCCCAAACTAATTTATAGCTGACAGTTAGGAGTAGTTGCAAAGGCTTTTTAGCAAACGGGATTAACAAAATCCCTGTCTTCTGCACTAATCTTATACAAAGCTAGAGTAAATCCAGAGCTCCTGATAGCTCGGTCTGTCAGCAGCTGGTGTGGAAACAGGCACAATTTCAGTAAGCTTCTGAATGTCTTCCTCATTGATATCTTGACCTGAAAATACTGCCCCCAAGTGAATCTCATAATAGGGCAATTCTGCCACATTATCTGCATCTTTTTCCTTGGGTATTTGGGTTAAGCTCTTCAAAGAATTATATACAGGGTGCTCGTAGATAAAACATGGAAGCCAAATGGTATCAAACCAGCTTTTCCTTGCTTCTGGATTCTGTCTTTCCTTCCTGCAGGTGGCTGGGAGGGATCTGCCACGTTCAAGATGACCTTTTCAGCTGGTGGTGCTATTGAGTTTGGGCAGCGCATGCTGCAGGTGGCATCTCAAGGTATGGGAGTCGACAATTTTATGGTTTCAGAAGCCCTTGCCTTCCTTCATCTTGCAGCAGGGGCAGTTTTAGGTTGCAACAGGTTGAATTCAAATCTATGTGAGTTTCTGGCTGTATCTGGAACGTGCTTGCTTTGAAAAATACTTTTTTCATTCAGCGAGCAGTGGATTTACTGGGATGGGACTTATTTTTCAGATAAGGATTCTTTCAGCTTGTTGGAGGTCTTTGTCTGCGTTTGGTGGAGGCTTGATGTTTTAACGTCAACTTTATCTTTCCTTTCCCAGTCTCCAGAGGTGAAATACCCAACGGAGCTTATGGCTATTCCTATATGCCGAATGGATCCTATGCTTTTGCACCACCTGCAGCTAACGGGGGCTATCCGTACCCACCACCTCCTCCTGGTAAGTCTGGGAATTGAGGATGGGGGTTATTTTAGTTAGCAAGAGTTAAAATGGAAAGAAAGGGGAAGAAACACAAATTTTACGTAGTATTTTAGAGTGCTTCTGATGCCTCGTGGAGCTTTTGTCTCTGAGCTGCTGCCGGCCTTTGGCTTGTTCTGGCTCTGCTGTGACCCACCCAGAGGAGTGAAGCCTCTTGTTGTGCTGTTCCTTCCCTGACAGAGTTCTATCCTGGCCCTCCCGTGGCAGATGGAGACATGGGTTACATGCAGCTTCCACCCCCACCGTACCCAGGGCCCATGGAACCCCCAGCCAGCAGCCTGGACCTACCGGCCACTCCCGCAGGTAGGAGTTGTGCTCAGGTGAATTGGCTCACAGCAGTTTTGTCACCAATGAAACCGAAGTAATTTCTTGTCCTCAATGTGCTGGGGTACGCGGAGTCAACTTAGAAGCTCCACTTAGGATTGTTTAGGAGAGGGTGAGGGAGCTCCCCTGATCTCCAGGCACGTAAGTCACCTCAATCTAGAGCCAGCCTGATTCTGTCTGGGGTGGAGACCATTAGCAGTTGTTTTGCTGCTGGATATATTCTTGTGACAGGAAAAATGGAGTTTGTGATTCTCCTCTTGTGGTAGTCTTGCATCCGAGTAAAAAACTGATGGTGAAATGCATTGCTCCAGTGAGCAAATGTGGTTTTGCTGATCTTTGCTTCCCTTTCCCCTCTCGCTATAGTCTGGTTGCTTTTGCTTCCACAATGTGGAACAGAGTCATAGGTAATGGAAAGGAGCTGGGTAAAAACCGCTCTCGTTTTCAGTCGTACTTATCAAAGTAACTTTGAACGTGGCCTTTAAAGGTCTGTGGGGGGTGGGGACTCTTCCCCTGCTGACAAAAACCAAATGGAAAACCCCCAAAATAAGACTTTGTGGTTGGACACAACCATAGGTCTGGCAGATAACATCTTATCCAGACAAATATAACGTGTCTCATTTGTTTGAACAACCAATCATCTCTGAACTGTTATTTGGGAAGTGGCGCCAATCCGTGTAGTTGTACAAGGCTTTGTGTTCTGCAGTAGTGGAGGATCTGGATTATCCTCATAAATTACTGTCTTCAAACTATGAATCCCCTGAACTGCTATGAACTTGTGCTGAGTTTGGGTTTGTCTTGCACTTTCACTCCCAGGAAGGGTTATTGGTTGGCTGCCTTCTTAAGGCATCTTGTCTGCATTTAGGCAGAACAGCCTTTAACATTTATTTATTGGCTGACAAGCAAGTCCCAGGTAATGTTTCCCAACCAAGTCTTGGGGCCGTTCAATTTCTCACCTGACAATCCTATGGCAACTGCATCCTTAGTGCTTGGAAGAGATAATGCTCAGATGTTGTTTGTTGTAGCTATTTTGCCACCTGGGCTGCGGTCACCCAGTGCTGCGTTAGTAATGCTCAGTGGCCAAAAACGCGGAGGGGAGTGTCTGTAGAATTTCTGTGTCACCAAATCTGTGACTTCTCTGTCTGTGACAGCTGAGGCGAAGGCTGCTGAGGCTGCTGCCAGCGCTTACTACAGCCCAGGCAACCCACACAACGTCTACATGCCCACGGTGAGTTCCAGAACCATTCTGGGTCTGCAGTGTCAGCGTGAGTATCTGCTGCCTGCAGAAAGAGGTCAGTGTTTCCATCAAGGAAACTGGTCCCTGTGAAACTGATTTTCCACAAAGATTTCCCATTTTTGAGAGAGTCGGAATCATGTACAAGTAAGAAAGTTAAAGACTGCTGTGTTGTGTTAGCAGTTCTTTTTCCTAATGTCACAACACTGTCTGAATTGATTTTTTTTGTTGTTTTTTTCTCCGTTATGTCTGAATTGATATTCTGTTATTGCCTCTGTTCCAGGACCAGCCACCCCCTCCTCCATACTTCCCACCAGAAGACAAGAAAAACCAATAAGCTGGCAGACAACATCTCCACAACTCATTGCTTTCCGACTTGTCATTTTGGCACAATCCTGGAGCATGGTCCATAGTACAGGCGAGCAGAGCATTCCCCCAAGGCACGTAGCTCCCGCAGGCTCTTGTGGTAGCTGCGTGCAGGGCTTGGGGAGAGATTTCTGCAGCCCAGGTTACCTCGTAGAGCTCTGAGAGTTTGCTGTCCTGCCACAGGATTCTCTCCTTCCTATGTGTGACATCATTAGAACTGGAGGTTCTCTTCATGTGCAGTTGTTCCCCTTAGGTCTGTTCCTTTTGGTACTTAAATTGTGCCCCTTTAGGGTAAGGAACTGCTCCAAACCAGTAATTAGCATGCTCGTAACATGCAAGCAAGGCTCTCAGGGGTGGGAGTTGTCTTGGATGTACCTTAGTGTGCAGCCAGGAGCACCTCTGGGTGTCTCTGAGTGTTCCTCTCAACTCAGAGTATCACATCCATCTTCTCCCTCTGCTGCTGAGAAAGGGCTTCAAAAGGAACTTGAGGAAGCGGGTACCTACTACATTTTTCAGATACCTGTTCAACTTTCTTGTTCTTATTGAAGTCATTCCGGACAGTTGTTGCAAATGGTCCGGTAGCTGTCAATGTCTTTTGTGGCACCGTGTGACAGCGCTTCCCTTCCTCAGAAAACATACCGCTCTTTGCAAAGCTGATTAATACCCTTTAACCAGTTACAGATCACATGGGAACACTAAATCCAGTTGTCTCTTCTTTCCAGTTCAACATGTGGGCTTGATCACCAAGTCCTGAATATTTTCTTTGCAGTCTATAATGAACTTTTTTGTTTTCCTCTGCTGTAACCCAAGTTACACTCATTGGCCAGTGAAGCGTTGTCCTGCTGTGGTTTAACCGGTGAATTAATAGCTAATGGGGAGGAAATAGTTGCTTTACTTCTGCCCTGGAAGCACTTGAGAGAATATGCAAGATGTTGGAATAAGCTGTTAGGTAGGACTGAGCTGCTCATTTGAATGTTGTTTAATGCTGTTAGTGGTCCTGGATCAGCTATGAATTTCTTCCCAGTAACTTGAATGTGGGCTCCGTGGGCTGAGGGTTCGAGCATTTCCTTTCTGTAGCATTGATCTTATTGACAGCGACTGCAGCACGTGGAACTTGCAGGACTATCTGTAACCCGTTTGTAAAACTGCTTTGTACAAAGCTTTGCACAATCGGACTGAACTCTGTCTGTGAGAGAAAACCCCGGCAAGTGTGAGGAAACATTGTGTGCTAGGAAATTCCTGAGACTTGCTGCATGCAGCCTGCTTCGAGAGGAGAAAGGCCCACCTCTTGTTTTCTTTTTGAGTCCAGCTGATTAATCAAATTGCTGCTGTCTGTGCACTGACTTTTCTAGAATTGCTACTGCAGTAGCAATTAAAATTAAAAAAAATATATATTTATTTTGAAAATGTTTAATATATTAATGCGAAATGACTTTTGAATGCAGATTTGTTTTGCCAAGACTGTGAAGTAAATCAGCTCAAAACTTAAAAGTGTTTGTGCGTTTATGTGTGAGTGACCAAACTTGGTGGTGACGTGGTAGCTTTGGATGGGGAGGATGGAGTACAAAACAGCAGCAAAATCCCTTGGATTTTGTTCTTGGCTTTTCTTTGGTAACATTGGTCACTTGATTACTCTTGGCCAACTTTGTGAAATGAGAATAAGATGTTAAAGTCTTTGAACAAACACCCATTTCACAATTCCTGTTGTAAGCTGGTGAGGCAGCTGCTTAGCCCAGATGTGTTATGCAGATGGGTTTTTCTGGACCAATACTCCTTGTAAAGTTGCAAACTATTACCAGAAGTAGTTGAGGGATGCAGCATCGCTGTCATCTCTGAAATCTGTCCCTAGTTAGAGGGGGTCCATGATTTTATCCTTTTTTTCTTTTTTTCTTTCTTGTTGAAGTGTGCTGAGATCTGCAGGCAGTTCTGCTCGGTTAGGCTGAAGGGTCAGGTGCTGTGCTCTGCCTGACAGCTCTTCTCTCTGAGCAGACAGGGAATGAGCCGAGTCAGGTGTGTGGGTGCTGTCTTCCAGGCCGGGAGAGGCACCTTTCCATGCACCCTCCTCCCACGTGGCTCTTGCTGCCTTGTGAGCTGGCTGGTGCAGTTGGGTTTTCGTTCTGTAGCAAGAGTTGGATGGAGAAGGAGGCATTAAGAGATAAAATATTACAGACCACTAGGAACCTAATAGATTCTGGTTTATGAATTAAATTACTTCAAATCGAGGTTTCCTGAATCATGTCTTTCCAGCTGGAAGACACTGCAGAAATGGCTCTGTGCTCTGTTCAGTTTGAAGATGTTTGTCTCCCAGTTACCTTCTGTTCCCAGGCAGATAACTAGAAAACAAAAGATTTGTTTCCCAGGTCTCAAAAGTTCCCAGATCTGCCCAGCACCACTCACTGTGCAGCTCTTGCACCAACGATGAGCACAAACCTTCCTGCACAAACCTTTCTGCAGCTGAGCATGCACGTGCCCTGTTGAGGACTCGGCTCCGCAGTTCAAGCTGAGCATCTCTTCTGCTGATGTGGGCGAGTGGTAATATCCACAGAGATCATGAGGTTTGCTGCCTGGAAAAAGGAAAATGTGTTGAGAGGATGAGTCAGGCTGGAATAAATGAAATATTCTCCTCAAGTATTGCTGTTGGTGAGCTAAATCAGTGGCTTTGGACTGTGAGTGTTCATATGGTGAATGTCCCTGTTCCTCCAAGCAAGAGCTTGGTGAGGTCCGTGGGGGGGTGAGGAACAAGTCAAAAAGAAGAGACCACAGGCAAAAGACCAGGCAAGTCTGCAGGGCTCGTTCAGGTGTTGAGTGGAGCAGTCGGAGAAACTGGGAGCAGGACCAGCCCTCACCAGTGAGCAGCTCACAGTCGCTGATGTAGTAGTGTCACAGGCAGCTCTAGCTGCAAATCACTGCCAGGTTGGTGTTAAGGGATGGGTTTAGCTAAGCTGGGCTGTGACTGAGGTAGTTTCAGGTGTAAAGCTGTATGAGTGAGACCAATTGACAGACGTGGGGGTTTGTGGGTTGGTAAGAAATGCCGGGACACGCAGGGCAAAGATCTTCGTTCTCCACGAGGGTTTCCTTTGCAGATGAACCGCGTGTTACTCACCCGTCTGCTCTCCTGTGTGAGTCAGCGCAAGGAGTTGCCATCATGAGACTGAACTGGAAATCAGTATTTTGACACTCTCCTTGCTCAAGGACTGTCACCGCGCCACTCAGAGAGGCCACAGCAGGGTGTGAAGAGGCCTGCGTAACAGTGAGCAGAAGCGGAGCCTCATACCCACTGACAGAGGCTGCAGGGTCTCACACCCTAGGGTGCAAACAGATTGAGATCCATCGCTGCTGTGTCCTGCCTGTCAGCTCCCACACATTTCCTACTGCCTCTGAATACTGGAGCCAAAGGTATTGGATCAGACTCCATTTAAGAGCTCGGCTCAGCATTCCTGTCTTGCTAAACCTTTTCTTTTGCTTGCTCAAGTCTGGCGTCACGTCCTCCCAGTACTTCACTCTGTAAGGGCTGGGCTCTGGCTGGAACCCAGCTACCCTCCCCGCGGCGCATTTCGGCTGTGGTGGTGTTCTGTGTTTTGGCGTGTCTGGGATCCAGAGTCTTGTGAGGGGGTTCAACCCTGCAGCCTCCTTCTGTCATCCAGGCGTGCAGCTCTGCAGAGCTTCGTGGGCTCCTCGGAGGGTTTGACAGGCATGTGGAGAGAGGTGATGGTGGTGGGAAAGATGGGGAGGGGTTGTTCTGGTGCTAAAGTTGGTCACTGGTTTGGCACGTGTGTTCCAGGACAGGCACAACGGTGTTTACGTGCACCACGGGCTACATCTGGTACTGTGTCAGCTCCAAGTTATTCCACCTTCACAGGCGTCCTCCTGGTCCCTCCTTGGCTCAGGCATGAGCTGTGGGTCCTGCTGCTCTGAGCTCGGTGCCCCAAACCAGCAGATTAAATGACCTTGGCACGTGTGTCCAGCCCCTCCTGTCCCTGCACTAGGAGCTGCCCCGGCCCTGTGGCAGGGGATGAAAAATCCCATGGCTGACAATGAATTCATCTCTCTGGGAGCGAGAGGCAGATGAAATATTTACTGCATACGTGTACCACGTGGCAGCGATGGAGAAAATGGTTCAAAGCTGTCACAGGATGCCTCAAGCCAAACAAATGGCATCCAGTTCAATATGTAAAGTTTGTGACCTCCTGAAGGACAAGGCAGGCTACTAGGGGGCTGTGCTCTCCTCTCAGACTCTGCTGCCATGGTGCAGGACACCAGGTGCAGCTTTTGAGCTTGGGTGGTGTTCAGGCCCTGTGCTGTGGGTCCCAGGGGCTTGGGAAGTGGGATCAGGGTGGGCAGGACACGTCATACTCTCTCCTTTGGGACCCTAGGGAGCTGGAGCAGCTTTGAGCAGAGCTTGGCATCGCAGGGGTGTTTTCTCCAGAGGAGCCGAGGGGAGGTGGGTAATGCCCTGGGGGACTGGGGTGCTGAGCACCTCGTGGGCTGCATGGCTGGAGTCGTCCTTACACCCCTGCGAGCTGCCAGGTTTCAGATCAAACCTGGGCTCCTGACCCACGGTTCCTGGGGAAACGCGGCTTTCAAAACCACCCTGCCCTTTGTGGGCGGTGGGCAGTCCCCTTTGCTTTTCCCAGCGGGACAGGGTTTGCCTTGGTGCCCTTCAAAGATGTCCCAAATGGGATGGAAGGGGGGATGCTGCCACCCCCTCGTCCTTCCCGGGTGCCACAGCTTTTTGCTGGGTGCACCCAAAGCGCTTGGGAGAGCCTGTGGAGGAAAGATGTGGTGTTAGGGCAGAAACAACTGGAGGGCCCTGTAGTAAACAAGGGGGAAATGACTGATGTCTGTCCCAGGAGTGAAATCACTGGTCCCAGAGCACACAGCATCAGGCAGTCGCTGGAGCGATGCCCCAGCCAGGCAGCCCCGAGGAGGGATTGCGGGACCATCCTGAGCTCATTTTGCAACCACCTTCCTCTCTTCCGCCTTGTGCTTTTTCTCTGCGCCTTGCCAAACTCCAGCAGACACAGTCCGGTTTTGCAGAGTCATTGGATCCCGTGTTTAAAAGGAGAAGTGAGGGAGGGACGTGTTGAAATCAATTTTTTTTTTTTTTTTTACCACTTGCCCGTTTCCAGCCGAGAGATTGCGATAAGGGCGAGGGCAGCTGCAGCTCCAGGATCACCAAGCCAAGAGGTAGGGAGATAACGGCTGTCAATACTTGCGGAGCATCCTTTTGTACCAGGTTTTCCTTTATAGAGGGGGATAATGCTTGTTCCTTGGAGATCTTGTCCTCTCAGCAGCATCTATAACCCCACACAAGACTGAACTGTGGCTTCATTCACACTGGGTGCAGCCACACGGCCTACGAGGAACACAGGGTTCCCTTTGAATGAATTACTCTTAAGAGGAATGTAGAGGCTTGCTCTGTGTTGTGCTCACTCTACAATGTGCGTATGCGTGGTCTGTGCCTCTGGCTGGTTGTTTTGGGGGGGGCAGATTCATGTTGTGAGGAGGGAGAGTTGTTTATGGAATGCTGACCCTCTTTCTTTGGAAAACAAAATCCTCGAACAGCTCCTGACCCTGAGTGTCTGGGATGGTTTGCAAGGTCCTGGCTAGTTTTCTTGAGGTTTGGGGAACTGAGTTTATTGGGATTGTTTCTGCTAACCAGAAATCTCTGCTGCTGCTGGAGCTACTTCTAGGGCTTTTGTTTTTAGCCAGACAAGGAGTATTTCAGGGTGCAAATAGGATGGGATACGTGAGCTCAGTCGTTTTTTGTCGCTGGAGTTTTGTGAAGCAGGAGGCTGCCAGTAAAACCGTGGGGGAAAGATACTTGTGTTATTGAAACAGAATCACCAAAGAATCCTCCCTTGGCACACACAGAGGCTCAAAGCAAGCCCTGCACGGAGAGTTTCCCTAAGGACCGTGCTGGCCACCCTGCTGGGCTGTGTCCAAGCGTTCCCAGCCCTGAGGGACACAGTGACCAGCTGGCCAACTTTTGGGGAAAGTGCATTTTAACAAACGCTTCCACGGTGAGGCTGAAGTTTTGTTTTCTAAAACCTGCAAACCCCGGTGCAGCTGCTGGCTCCTGGCTGCAGAATGACTGCTTAGTGATGTTCGTAACAGCGGCGGATTTTATTTCCTCGGCATTAGAAGGAGAAGGGAGGGGGGTCTGAGGTTTCACCGAGTTCTTAGTTGTTCTCTCTGTGCTGTTTGAGGTTATTTTTTTGTTGGCAAGGAGCAGAAAAGCGCGAGCGGCTCGGGGATGCTGTGTCCACGTCCTGCTTTTATCTCTGTGGTTGTTCTTGACAAGGCCAGATTGTTCTTTTGCAATCAGAGCTAAAAGCAAAGGCGGCAGCGATCATTTCCAAATACCACTGTGCACTTTACATCTCTACTCCCCATTGGCAACAATTTGCGGTGCAGCATGGCACTCGTGTCCCAGATCGATAAGCAGCAGCATTTGTGTGTGTCGGGAGAGGGATGCAGAATAGGAATCATCCCCTCTGCGGGGCTCCCTCCATCAGCAAGGGAGGAGAGGACTTTAAGCTGTTTGCCCGAGGTGTAGCGAACACCAGGCTGGATTCGGGTGGGGCTGGCAGGGATGGACAAACACCTTTGAGCGTCTCTGCCGGTGAAGAGGACGGGCACCTTGGTTGGATGTGAGGTGGTTTCACTGCCAGACTGGCGAGCGCATAGGGAGCGATGCTGAAGCCCATTTCCCTGGTGCCGCTGTGAGACGGTTACAACAAAACCCTCCTGACAGGGAAGAGAGCAGAAGTGCAACAAGCAGCTCTTTTCAGGCCTTTGGAGATGAGGCCGAAGGATCACTGTGAGAGCAGGGATGGATTGCAGGGGTAGATTTTGACTTCCCGGTGTCTTGCTGGATCTCTGGCTTTTTATTCTGTGTGAGAGCTCACATCCCCCTGCCTCTGGCAGCTCATCGCTGCCTGTGCTGGCTGACCCAGAGAAGGTAAAGCTGATCCTCCACACCAACCAGCTGCCAGCACTGGCAGCTCTTTCTCCATCCCCTGTTCCGTGCCCATCAGGGAGCCCCTTTTGGCAACAAACCTGCTCTTACGCAGTTTCAAGGCAAAGGAGAGTGTGTCTCCATCGTTGTGGTTTCCTGTAGGGATTAAGCAGAAATCCCTGACAGGCTGCACAGAACCACTGAGCCCAGTGTGGAGCCCGTGCCTGCTGTTTACGGCTTCCAAGGGGTGTCCGGGGACAGAAACAGGGAGGCTGGAAAGACAAAAGCTCCTCTTTGCTGGAGAGTGCAGCACCAGCAGTGATGACAGCCCTGTTCCACAGAGCCTGTGGCTCCTCAGCAGCCCCAGCAGTGCTCTGGAGCTCTGGAGCAGGGGCTGACGTCCTTCCCTGGGCTGCAGGTCCAGATGCTCGTGTGGCTCAACAGCCCCTCCTGAGCTGAGGCTGCTCTTAGCTGAGTGCTTGGAATTATGTCAGACACCCAAGAGCAAACCAGCTCTTTCCCTGGGCCTCCTCCCGCGGCTCTCCCTGATGCCCACGCATCCTTGTCCCCGTTCCCCATCACAGAATCACAGAA